>JBBBWG010007335.1:0-21518 GCA_037176905.1 Azolla pinnata | reverse complement strand
ATAGCCTTCAACTCTAAACCCTAAACCCTAAACCCTAAATAGCCTTCAACTCTAAACCCTAAACCCTAAATAGCCTTAAACACTAAACCCTAAACCCTAAATAGCCTTCAACACTAAACCCTAAACCCTAATCCTTAAACCCTAAAAAAGCCTTCAACTCGAAACACCATATTGTATTGCTTTTGCTTCATAATAGAAGAAGAAGAAGAAAGAAGAAAGAAGAAGAAGAAGAAGAAGAAGAGAAGAGACTGCAGAGGACTGTGGAAGCTCTCCGACCATGGAAGCTCTGCAGAGACGTCGGCGCTCCCCCAACCTCGCTTCTCAGCAGGACCCACCACCGCTTCACGAGGTATGTGCGCGCTCGCGCTCCATTTCTCCGCTGGATCCTCGTACTTCGCACAGGAGGAACAGATGATCATGGAGCGACCTTCGGCTTAGGGTTTCGGATTGCGGCTCCCAGAGTTGCTCCCGTCCCATGCCTGCCTTCGGCCGTTGCGGCTTCTCTCTGGCTTCTTTCGATTTGGATGAGTTCCGAAACCTCTGTGCCGCGGGTCGGCTCGGTGAAGCGATCGAAACGCTCTATTTCAGGCCGCGCTATGCCTCCCCGGCTTCCTTCTCTGCCACTTTCAATTGCCTGCTGCAGGGCTGTATCCGGTACAAAGATGTGCACGCATTCAAGGAAGCATATTCGCTGGTCGTGCAGCACGGTTTCGAGAACGATTCTTATCTCGCAACGTCCATGATTCGCATGTTTGCAAGCATCGGATCCTTATCTCAAGCGAATGCAGTGTTTTCGAAGCTCGTCGAACCGGATGTGGTTACTTGGAGTGCTTACATCTCTGCTCATTCGAAGCATGGAAACTTCGAGCGGGTCATCGATCTCTACCATAGAATGAAATTGTCAAAGATCAAGCCAGATGGCCATGTGTTCCTCGCTTTACTTAAGGCTTGTGCAGATTCAGCAAACAGAGTCGCGCTCCTTCATGGAAAACTCATCCATTCCCACGTCATCGAACAAGGCCTCGAAAGGGCTGTTTTTGTTAACAATGCTCTCATTAGTATGTACAGTAGATGTAGTGCTTTAGAAGATGCTAGCCGCATTTTCAATACTTGTTCCAAGAAAGATCTTATTACATGGAGCACGATGCTTGGTGCGTATGTGCTATATGGTTGCAGCTCTCAGGCGTTTAACTTATTTCAAAGAATGCAAAGGGAAGGGCATTGCCCAGACCAGATCACATGCGTCAATGCTCTTAAAGCATGCTGCAGTATATCAGCCTTAGATGATGGACAGATGATACATTCTTTAGCGATCGAATATGGTTTCGAGAAAAACGTGATCATTGGGAGTACTTTGATGGACATGTATGGGAAATGTGGAGATCTCGAAGATGCTGAAGTAGCATTTCGAGGTCTGACAACACGCGATATCGTTGCTTGGGGTGCAATGATTGCTGGCTATAATTTCAACTGTAAGCATTGGGAGGCTATTCAGTTATATAAAGAGATGGTTTTCAAAGGGTTGAAACCAAATGCGATTGTTTTCCTGTCTGTGCTTTCGGCATGCAGCCAAGTCAGGTGTCTGAATCGAATTGGTTCATTCCTCGGTTTAGTTAGAGAAGATTTTGGTCCTAATCCCACGAAGGAGCATATAAACTGTATCATAAACCTCCTTGGAAGGTACGGGTATATAAAAGAAGCTGAAAACATGCTTCAACAATATGGACCTTTGAGATCGAACATAACCGCTTGGACATCTTTGCTCAATAACTGTAAGCTTTTTGGAGAAGTTGAGGTTGGAAGCCACTGTTTTGATCAGATTGTTGAAATCAATTGCCGAGATGCATCTCCCTATGCTCTCATGTCAGAGATCTATGCTGTTTCGGGAAAGTCAGAAGAAGCAGAAGGTATAAAAAGGATGCGAGAAAATGCCCAAGCTTGGAAAAAACCAGGAAAGGCGTTTATCCACGTGAATGGAGCAGTGCATGAGTTCACCGTTGGGAATATTGCTCACACAAATATACATAAACTCAATGCAAAGCTTCAAGCTTTGAATGCACAGATAAAGCACAAAGGTCATGTGCCATTACAGGGTATGGGTTTTTAATTGATTAGAAATTCGTGAAAGCAAATATGCATAAACGTTTCAAGTGCACAGGACAAAATCCACATGCCACCACAAGAAATGGATTCAAGACAAAAGAATGACACATGGGGCATTGTTGATTCAAACTTTCTGGCACATGTGAATTTCATAGACTTGGAGAGGAGAAAATGCCATTAATCATTTCAGTTTGCTGGCAATGCTGGATATTGAAATATATAAATCCAAGCAAGCCTCTTCAGTATCGTCATCACCATTGATTAGGCCTATTCCACTGTAGAAAAAGGTTGTCTTTGTTGATGTAGAGAATACAGTACGTTGGCCTTATTCTCACTTTTATGTCATGCTGAGGGATTCGAGGCAATGGGCAGTGACTTTGCTATACTTTGTCTCCACCTCATGCAATCTACACCAGCGATAGCAGGAAACAAATTCTGTCTTGGCTGCATTTCCACTCCAAAATTTTGCAGTTGCATTTCACTTTCTGATATGTACAAGTTTGTACAATATGTAGCATTAATTCCACACGAGGAACGTGCTGGTGGGAGTTGGATCGTAAGCTCAGAAATGTATATCCAGGTGGGGTTCACACCTAACTACTAGGGCCCTAAGAATGCCGAGGTTTCTGCTTCAACAGACAATTTGGAGATGTGTAAGACAGACTATAGACTGCCATATTTTGATCTCTCTTGGGTGCTAATCAAGCATTGATTTAAGCCACCAATGGCATATTCAAGAGAATCCATGAGAGTTAAAAGAGCATTTCATATGATCCATCTGTATGCACAGTATATACTGGATGTAATTTGCCCAAAAACATCGATGCTGGTAGAGAGAACAGCATCGAAGACATGCCAATAAAGCAACATAATTACACTGCTCCAAGAAGAATGGATATTTTACGAGATGATATGATCAGTCAAAATCTTGGAGAATTATATATGCCCACAGAAAAGTTTGCAGCAGGCATCAGTGTCTCTTGAACGTGTGAATTGCTCACAACATGATCAATCACTATATCATCAGCACTTTCATGAACGTTTAATCACTGCATCTCTTCCAACAGGTGTAGACAATGATGGGTAATGCAATGTTAGACCAGTTCAGTTTCAACCCATTGCTTTCTCTTATATAGACTTCACTAATCTTGAGAGAACAAGATATCTATCACTTCCAGTATGTGCAGAAAAAACCGTTGTACAAATCAATCTCAGGCTCTCATTGTTTCTTAGGATACTCTTTTCAACCCATTGCTTTCGCTTATAAGACTTCACTACCAGTTCAATTTCAACCCATTGCTTTGTCTTATAGGAGGACTTCACTAATCATGAGAGAACAAGATATCTATCACTTCCAGCATGTGCAGAAAAGACAAGATATCTATCACACCAAAATCACTACTTCTACTGTACAGAGGCCTGCTGCCCTTCTGCAAAACAGCTTATTGTTCTCGATTTCAATCCTTCCCCTCGGCTCTGGATCTCCGGGATCCTTTGATACAAAATATGTGATTCTCTATGAGCCACACGCACAGAAACAGGGCAATCGGCTGGACGAATATGGCTTTCGCACATGCGCACAACAAAATAAAATAGTCTGCATGTAGCGCTTGTGGGCGACATGGGTCGGCAAAGAAAGTGGTTCTAGAATACCTGAGATACGCAGCTGAAGAGAGGGGTTCTTGGCGAGGAGGCAAATATGCGAAACCCAGCTCATTCATATCATGCACGAGCTGCTCTAGACTGCGGAATCGTTGGCAATCACCGGCTGCTTCTTTGGATTCCGCTACATCGTCTTCAGGTTTCTTGTGTGTTGAGCCCTTTGCGGAGGCGTCCTCGCTTGCATCGGTCGATACTTCAGCGGTATCTATGTCCACGGGAAAGGAACTAGTATCTTTGAAACTGAAGTGGCTATCTCCACCGCTGAGGCTCTCGATATCAGGTACATCCTCTTTCCCTTGTTCTCTCGACAGCTCCTGCATAGACATCCACAGATCGAATGTCTAAGAACAGATCGATATCTCGAATCCCTACCGCATTCCTAATGTGCACTCATTCCATTACGCATCATGTAGGTAACTGAGGTCAGAGTTTGATAGGGCAACACCAGTTTACTCCATATGCAGCATGCAAACGATGAAATAGCATACAACCCATTTGATTCGTTGCATTGGCAGTCGAATCGCTAATATACGCTTGCGAGCCTCAAAGCAGTAGCAATCGAGCAACAATTAGGCGAATCACTAATATATGCTTGTGAGCCTCAAAGCAGTAGCAATCGAGCAACAATTAGTCGAATCGCTAATATGCTTGTGAGCCTCAAAGCAGTAGCAATCAAGCAACAATTAGTCGAATCGCTAATATGCTTGTGAGCCTCGCAGCAGTACCAATACAAGTAGCAATTACACAACAGTTACCAGCTCAAGATCTGGCCATCGACATCAGAAAGCTGTAACGAGGATACCTTGTTGGGCAATCGCTCGTATAGCTTCCGCAATTGTTCGCACACGTACTCCTCTTCACGGTCCAGGTCTAAACTCGGGTACACCTGATCTTGGCAATACTTCAAATATGGACCTAGATCTCTCTGCAGGTCTGCACAACAAACATCGAGCAGCGGGATTGCGTGTCAAGTAAACAATTACTATGACTCTCATAGAACTAGGGCTTACACTCCCAATGAGCAGCTCACCAAAAAAGTCTTGTCCTCGATCCTGCCACGAATTCTCAAGCATTTCTAGTAGATGCTTTACATTCCATGCATCATCTTCTGCATCCATGGAAGAAGCGGACCCGGTTTGCGCTCTACGTTTTCCCTCGTCACTCCAAGGATCAAGATCCCTATCAGGTTTCCCGGGAGATGTTTCCGGATCCCATCTACCATCAAATCTGTACAGAACTCTCAATACGATTACTATCATTGCCATGACATAAACCCGTGTTGGGAAAGCCTCGTTCTCCGTGGAGAGCCACAATCCGGGAGGAGTATACCAATCGTACATCCGAGACATGTGAATCGAAAGCTTCTCTGCGGGGAGATTCAAGCATGTCAACATACGCGAGGATATGGCATGGAAGTTTACCGGGGGGAGATCGAGATCGATCCTCTTTGCAATCAACGCTGCCATGAATTCGAGCCTCTTAGCACCAAGCACACCTTGAGGCTTGAACATCATCCTGGGGGACAATGGCCAAGAAACACCGGCCTTTTGCCCCAGGGTTTGGAATGCAGTGAGGAAAGGGAGACTCCCATCCAATGCCCAGTTCACGATATCTGTTGGGAGGATCGCCTCTCGAGCGATATGACAAGCTAAGAAGACTATCGCCAATGACACGGAGAGCGGTAATCTAGCTCTCATTGTTTGTAGATAAAGAACAAGGAGTCTCATCCTCACACATAACCTTTCTTCTTTGGCCTTCACATCCTCTGTGCTGGCTTCCCCATCCTTCTCTTCATCGGGCTCGACGCCTTCTGTGTTGGTTTCCCGATCCTTCTCTTCCCTTTCTCCTTTGTCCTCCATATCCTTGTCTTTGGCTTCACCTTCCTTCTCTTCCCTTACCGTATCTTCATCGATTTCTACATTCGGGAACGAATCCGATTTCTGCTCCATTCCCCTGCAAGCTACGAAGGACGATACATTTAAAAGTGAAACAGAGAGACACTACAAACCACAAACAGCCTTCAGTGAGATCGATCACACGCAACAAACCACCCTAACTGCCGACTAGAGCTAAGGTGAAGTTCGCAATGTAGCCTTCATTCAGTGAGATCAATCACAAGCAACAAATCCTAACTGCCGACTAGAGCTAAGGCCAGGTTTTGCCACATTGCGTCTAAGTCGTAGAAAACCTCGTGTTCCAGAGCTATGGCATGCTTTCCAACATTGCATAAACAGCATAGAAAGCTAATTAGACATATTAGTGTTCCCATTCTCCTGTTTCCACCCAAAATCTGTAGCAATCAGTCAAAAGACTGACACAACCAAACTGCTTTCCAACATTGCATCACCCAAAACCTGTAGCAATTAGTCGAAAGATTGTCACAACCAAACTTAAGGGTAGGGGAAGAGATAGAAAACCTTCGGTATCGAATCGTTCTTCTAGTATCGTCTGAAGTTTCGATGCCTCTTTCCTCTTCCTCTTCTTCTTCTTCTTCTTTGCCACCTCCTTCTCCTTCGATGTTGCCTCCTCTTTCCCCTCCGCTTTCGATCTCTTCTCCTCCTCCTCCTCCTCCGAAACCTCTGTTTTCTTTCCCCTCTTCCTCGCTCTCTTCTTCTCCGGCGTCATCTTCTTCCTCCTCACTTTCTTTGTCAATGCGCCCGTGCTCCGCTGCTTTCTCTTTGCAGCCTTCGCCTCCTCGATCTGGATAACCTCTTTCGGCCATGCTCTGTCGTACACGCCGGTGAAGGCAAGGTAGCGCAGCCAGATAGGCCCGACGATGCCGCATACAGCGGGGCTGACCTTGAACTCCTCCACCATAGCCTGGCAGAGCATCTGGATGATCTCTTGGAAGCCTCCGATGTAGGGCTTCCTGATCGCGTCAGCTGTCTGCTCGAGGGTTTCGAAAGGATCGCAGGATTCGTCGATCTGCGGGAGGCCGCGCTTCCTCGGCGTCGGAGCCTTGGGAGGAAGCCTGTCGAGCTCCCATGGCCTATCGGAATCGAACGGAAAGCCTCCAGTCTGGAGGAGGGCTTGTGGTAGGGAAGGATCGAGGTCATCGAGGCCATGAATCTTCCCCGAAGCTCCAGCTGCATTACCTTCCTCTTCTTCTTCTCCTCCTCCTCCTCCTCCTCCTCCTCCTCCTCCTGCTGCTGCTGCTCCGGAAGGTGGAGCTATGGAAGTAGGCAGCCGTCTTATCCTGAAGCCTGCAAGGTCATCCATGTCCATAGCTTGCTCCTGGAACTGCTGAGACTGTGAGCCACAGGTTGAGCAGTAGAAGAAGCCGTCATGGCCGCCATTGAGGTCGTCTCCTCCACAGATGCTGCAGAGTCCAAACATGTCTCCTTGCACCTGCTGCTGCTCCTTACCTCCTCTTCTCTTTCAAGCCTCCAGCCGATGAATGGAAGCAACCAAGCACCGCCATGGCTCCACAGACACTCACATCCATCGCCCACCAAACACCATCTGCTTCCCCTCTGCTTCTTGCTTGATCCTCTTCAATCTTCTTCCCACACATCATCTGCTTCCCCTCTGTTTCTTGCTTGATCCTCTTTCAATCTTCTTCCTACACATCATCTGCTTCCCCTCTGTTTCTTGCTTGATCTTCTTCAATCTTCTTCCTACACATCATCTGCTTCCCCTCTGTTTCTTGCTTGATCCCCTTCAATCTTCTTCCTACACATCATCTGCTTCCCCTCCGTTTCTTGCTTGATTTTCTTCAACCTTCTTCCATCTTCTCCCTACACATCATCTGCTTACCCTCTGTTTCTTGCTTGATCCTCTTCAATCTACACATCATCTGCTTCCCCTCTGTTTCTTGCTTGATCCTCTTCAATCTTCTTCTCACACCTCATCTGCTTCCCCTCTGTTTCTTGCTTGATCTTCTTTTGTCATGTCATCTGCTTCCCCTCTGTTTCTTGCGCGTTCTTCTTTTGCTCTTTCCTCTGTCAATCTTCTTCCTCTGTTTCTTGCGTAATCTTCTTTATTCATATCATTCCCTTCCTGTCATCTGCTTCCCTCTGTTCCTTCATCTTCTTCCTACATCATCATCTTTGTGCTGTTTCTTGATCTCCCTTCTTCTCTGTCATCTCTTTCCTCTGTATGTACATCAATCTTCTCAAATCATCCGTTTCCTTTCTTCCTCCTCCCAAAGACGAAGAAAACCCTAATTCTTGAGAGAGCCCTCAACCATCCATGAGCTCTCTATTCTCTGTTTTTCCATGGGTTTAGTTAGGGTTTAGGGTTGCCAACGCTGCACATTCCATATCCTATTTAACACCGCCAAACCCTACGTATTTCTTGTAATCATTTCAGCATCAGCGATGCTACCATACCAAGTTGCTAAGCCTAAATCAATCTGATCCATTCAAATTATGTTCGAACAGCTTCCAACACAACCGATTCAGTCAGAAAAGCCAGAGAATTAGAAACAAATGGAATCAATCCTTCAAGAGAGCCATGTAGTGCACAGCTTCAAACAACAGATTCGGTGAGAAAACCCAGAGAATTTGCGACAAATGGAATCAATCCTGCACGTGAGCCATGTTTGCAATCCACAGCTTCAAACAACAAATTTAGTGAGAAAAGCCAGAGAATTGGCAACAAATGGAACCAATCCTGCAAGAGACCCATGTAATGCACAGCTTCAAACAACAAATTCAGTGAGAAAAGCCAGAGAATTAGTAGCAACAAATGGAACCAATCCTGCAAAATTTCCGACAGGACCCGTTCCATGCTTTTTCATTAGGGCAGCTCCCAATAAATCTCCTACAGGGAAATTATCCACCTGATTTTGGAGCAATATCATCTACTACACAAACATCTTCAGTCTCCTTCCTCGGAGAGGGTGAAAAATCGAATAAGAATTGGAACCATTAAACACGATCCAAATTTACATGGGGGCAGCAACCACAATTTACTCGCAGTTAGACCACGAAAGCCGATCATCGGTAGAGCAGATGGTCCAAAGATCAGAGAGAGAAAGCAAGAAACCGCGGCCAAATGTATGTCTGTATGTAGGTATACGTTTGGCTAATCCAATACAGTTCTCACTCACTTCAGACAAACTGCTTTACCGTATCTTTCTGACCATCAGTACACAAACCCACCCAAAAGAAGCAGAAACATATATAAATTCCCCATCTTATATATAGCTCGGTATAGATGTTCACAACATCCAGAGTTATGACGAGCTACATGGTGCAAGGCTTGGATCTATCTCTTGTTCTTCCTCTTCGTCGGTTCTCATGAAAAGGCCCAGGCTCTCCAATGGGTTCACTCCCTGCAGAGCATAATTAGGGCTGGATTCATCCCCTGAGCTCGGAATGCTCTCTGCTGGGGCAGACCTTAGCCTCTCCAGATCTTTTAGCACCTCCATGCTCTCACCGATTTCAATAGTTTTCTCCATCTACGCAAGGTAAAAGAAAACAACTGAATGTTAGATCTCAGCTTGACAATTCGAAAAAGGAAACGAAGATTCAGTGACTCCCCATCAAGAAGGAGAAAGAAACTGCCCCATTAGCTTGAAAATTCAAAAAACTGCTTGATTATTCAAAAACAATGATCAATCCAACGGATTAAAAAAAACAACCAAATCTCATCGCCATCAAACAGGAGAAAAAAGACAGACATCATCTCAAAAGCTTGAAAATTTTAACTCAGAAACAAACAGAATGCTTTGCCACTTACATTCTGTAATGCTAATCTAGCAGCTTCACGCTCTGCCTGTCTTTTGCGCTTAGCTTCTGCTTCTGCAGCGACCTCTGCCTTCTTGCGAGCTATCTCATTTGCTCTTGCTTCAGCTTGAAGTCGAGCTTTTTCTGCAATAGAGTTGAACATCGATAAAGAAACAAGCAGATCAAAACATCTAGAACAAACATCTAGTGCAAAGGTATCTACCTTCCTTTTTCCTTCTCTCAAGTTCTTCTTGATCTTTTTTAGCCTTCTCTGGATCCTGAATTATTAAAGGGATGTGTTAGAAAATTAACCATAAAATTTTGAAAACAACTGAATTTGCAAAACGAACCTTCTCATTAGGCAGTGATTTCTCTTGAGCCTTTAAGATGGTCTCTGCAAACCTACTCCGCATGAGAGCTACGCGAGCCTGCCGATCATTGCTAGCCTCCCCTTTCAAGTCAATTACTGTCAAAACATGGATATATATAAGAAAAACGAAATAGCAACATTAAGGATGTGCCCAAACCCAAATGGAGCCTATGGCTATAAAGAGGATAAAACCAATATGTATTTTTGGAATGTAACAACATTACATACAACACAGTCACCCAAAACAACGAACCTTCAGACTGAGAAGATGAGTCCACAGGCATCGTCACATTCTCCTCATTGTCAGATCCTACTATAATATCCAAGCATTAGAAAAGGTGAAAGAAAAACAAACAAAAATGACAGAAATAAGACATCTGAAAGGGTGAAGAAAAACAAACAAAAATGATAGAGAGAAATAATACTTCTAAAATACAGACGACCTTCTATCTTCAGCAATTCCTATGTTTACCAAACTATATCATTAGAAAACCAACAGATGCTAAGCATATCGTAAGAAACATAAAGAAAGCTATGACTCTTTACAGATGAACAAATATACTGCATATTTTATCACATATTGAGTGGTATGCACTGATATGACTTACCACATGCATGCATAGATCATACCACGCACAACAATCACAAACAAAATACCAATGCATCTGCATGCATACAAATATGCATATACGCACAATTGAAGCAGGCCAAGCCTACACACCAATCATTGGCCAGCCAAATGCATAGTCCCAGCTTAATTTTTGTATGCATGCATAGATCATACCACGCACAACAATCACACACAAAATACCAATGCATCTGCATGCATACAAATATGCATATACGCACAATTGAAGCAGGCCAAGCCTACACGCCAATCATTGGCCAGCCAAATGCATAGTCCCAGCTTAATTTTTGTATATGAAAGGACAAATCATTTGAGTGGATGAGAAGACACATATACGTAGGCAATGCAATGAAAACCTGCACAAGACATGTTAAAAAGCACATGAGGTCTAATGGAAGGAGATACAACGTACTTTTCAGGCCATCATCAGGGTAAGCAGCGCCCCTACGGTCGCCATTCGGATTCGAACCCACGGGTGGTTCCTGCACCGGCGGCGGGGACATTCCGCAAGGGCACTTTCAGCCTCCTCCCACAATAAGTAATATATCAAATTTTCTCAACGGAGCCCGTGTCAATACATAACCCCCCCAAACCACCACCACCACTTTCGGAGCCCAGAAACACACAAAATTGTCTCTTACCATGCACAACAGATGAAAAACAACTCAACTATCCAATTGACACCAGTTTAAACCCTATGCGTGTGCATAATCTGAGGGTACATGGTTCTCACATCCTAAAATCTCTTTTTTCAGACCTTATCTGCAGACGAGATCTTAGATGCTGTCCCTGGAGAGTGCCCATCATCACCCTCAGAATCGCTACCTGAAGAGCTCCCCGAATCAGAGTCTGGAGAGGGAACAAATACCAAAATGCAAGCAGTATCAAAAACACCATACAAAAGCTAACGAGTTTCTCAAAGCAATGCAGAAGAATCTATTGGCCTCATGTAGCAGATAAATTTTTACTTATTAGAGCGATGGATTACTGATGCATAGCACATAAAGCAGCAAAATAGACAAGCTGTCAAATTCACAAGAATAAAAAATATATCATTTAAACTCTTGGATGGTAATGCATATTGGTAATAGAAATATCACTGCAGTGACAAGCATGTCGATACACCATGGAGCAATATAAAGTTCCGTTCTTCTATACTTCATACAAAGCAGGGCAGAAATTTAGTAGCACTTGTGTAATCAATACAAATCAAAGCAGAAATTTGAAAGCTGCGAAATACAATCGTTGATAGGTAATCGTTGATACATCTAAAAGAGCACATACAGCAGGACTACAACATTTTACCACATTAAAGAAGAGTATGCAACTTGCAAACTAAAGAAGCAAATTTATCACATACATTCTCTTGTAGCAATTTTGTCACGTGCATCATCACACACAGTGAGAACTGTCTAAATCGACCTTACCACTTGAAGAAGACCCAGATCCACTGCTAGAACTACTGGAACTGCTATTAGTCTTTGCATTAGCACCCTTATCCTTCTCGATAACTACAGGAGGGAACTCCTTGGCTGGCATATCATCACCGATGTCAACCTCCTCCTCACCAGTATCAGTTACTATTAGAAAGAAAAAAGAAATCCAGAAAACAAATTTCATCAAAACAGATATCATTATCATCAATATCCCACAAATGTGATATCCATAACATTTCTTTACCTCTATGATGAGGCTCCGGTGCACGGGAAGCTCCATTTGACACCTAAAAACAAATCAATTCAGAACATACCATCCCCACCAGGTCAGAAAAAAAAAGACACGGATCACAAAAATAGGAATAAGATTAACAACATGAAACCCAAGACTAGCTAACAAAATTACCAAACCAGGTTTACCTCCATACCTCATGATCAGGAAAGGCAGCTGGACGATCCTCCACATGCTTCTCTTCCTCATCATCCTCTTGTTTGCCCTTTGAGCAATCCTTGACAAACTGATGCAATTCCCACAGCGTATCAATATCAAACGATTCAATATCTACTTCAATCTCATCGTCTGTTTGCATTATGTTAGGGTTCTTCCTCATGATCTGGACAGCTTGCTCGAGCTTCTCAGCAGGGAGGGTACCAAGCAGCTCACTCAGCTCTTGTTTCTCATCAAAAGTCATCTCTCGTTTGGGAGGAGGTGGGGGAGGTGGGGGGGGCGATGATTTAGGTTTAGCCTTCATCTTGGTTGCCATGGTGTTGGTGGTAGTAGTAGAAGACGATCTCGCCACAGAAGAAGCAGGCTTGTTCTTTGAAGGCATGGAAGCTTTAGGAGCAAAGGAGGAAGAAGCCGCTAAGGTATGATCTCTATCTCTGGGAGGGGGAGCCAAACCATAAACTTCCTCCCTACAAGCTTCCATGTCAGAGGCTCGTTCAATCGCAGACTCAAGCTCCCTCACTTTCACCTCAATGGCCTTCCATTTGCTCTCAAACAGACCTCTGAGCGTCTCTGCCATCATATACACATCATGGCCCTGAGGATTATATTTCAAAGCATTTGCAAACGTTAGCCTGACATCTTCGCAGAGCTCCGTCGGTAGGAGATAAACCCCGGTATCCAGTTTCTTCTTGATCGTGCCCAAATCCATGGGTTTCTTGATGATCTTGTGGTAATCGTGCAGGCCAAGCTCCACCACATTCACAGGCTCGTTGAAAACCCAGCCAAATTTGTGGGTCATGAGCCTCTTCAGTATAGCTCCACACTGCTTCATCAGCTCAACCAGCCTCCGGCTGTGTCCAAAGTCCATCTTTTGCCTCTTCGCCTCGCGATCCTCGAGCTTTCCACTAAAACTCCGCTTCATGGCACTGCTGCTGCTGCTGTTGTTATGGTGGCTGTTGTTGTAACTGTTATTCCCCAGGGTTTTCGATTTCTGCTTCTCAGGGGGAGGTAGCTTATCCTTACCAGAGAGAAACTCAGAGCTTGTGTAGAGCTGGTTGGCCTTCGGGGTTCGTTTATCCTTACCTGCAGCGCTCAGAGACTCCAAGTTCGTCTCTGGGATGATAACGCTAGGCTTCTTAGCAGGAAACCGTGTAGTCTCTCGCATAGAAGACTCTGCTACAGAGGAGAAATAATGGCCGTTCGTAGTAGATCCATTAATCGCGCATCTAGCGGAGCTCTGCAGCAAAGATCTGACCTCTAATTCTCTCGCCTGCACCCTCTGAGACATAGATCTTACCTGCTGCAGATCCATCTTGATCCTCTTCCGCAACTGCTGCTTCTCGTCTCTGCTGAGATCCTTGAACGAGTTCCCATTGAATCTCGACACAGAAGGGTCTTTCGCACCTCGACCGCCGTAGCCACCGTCATTAAAGCTCGAAGGCCCTGCGTTGCTTCGGCCGTTCACGTTTATGCTCATCGATTTCCTCTTCAACGAGCACGAATCCTCGGAAGCTGTCTCGGAGGGATCTTGCTCCATAGATTTTGTGGTGAAGTTCTGAGCTGTACATGGAAGGTTGGAGGAAGGGCGACGAGACCGCCTCGTGTCCGACGAATCCGCCATGGTCTCTGATGTGTACGACCTCTCTGCAGGTGCTGCTATGCCGTGATCAACAGAGAACCCATGGTGGCCTTTCTTCTTCATCAATCCGTTCCTGCCGAAGCTTGCTTTCCTCTCGTATGTCAGGATTACAGCAGACGCCATATCCTGTAGGGTCTACCCTGGATTCATGAAGCCGCCGGCCGCAAGAAACGCACGAACCATGGAGTCGTACCTTCGTTGGTTCTTCAGATCCGGGGGGCCGAACTAGGGGGTTTAGCAGGAACGAGGCGATGTCCGAAACCCTAGATTTCCGGTTCAGATCCTGCGCCGCAAGAGAGGAGGATCGAGAAGAGCAGCAACATCTGGTAACGAAGCGCAGGAGGACGGGTCAAGATCTTAGGAGAAGCAGTCGCAGGAACGAGGATCGGAAACCGCAAGAATACACAGGGGACGAGATCGGCTATGGCAGGGAAAGGAAGGGGGGGGGATCGAATACGGACGGGGCCAAACCCTAACCCTAACCTATCCCTAACCCTAACCCTAACCCTAATTCCGATCTCAGGTCGAAAGAGACCTCCAGAAAGCCCTAGAAATCAGCGGAGAAAGCGAGGGGTCGGTTGAAGCACCGAAACCCTAATCCCGGGAGCAAGGCCGTAACCCTAAAAGAGGAGAGGAATCTGTACAAGATGGAGAGGATCGGCGCGAGCTATGGCGAGGAAAGCTTTCTGCGCAGAGACAGAAGAGACAGAAGAGACGAAGGAAAGGGAAGGGAAATTTTCTTCTGCGATTAGGGTTTCCGGGCCTTCTTTTATCGAGGCCCCCGCTCCATCTGAGCCGTCCGATCCCGCGGCCCCATCCGACGGCGCTCCGACGGCGGGGCTGCTCTGCCCCCCATCCAGCCGTCCACCCCCTCTATCCGGATCCAACGGCTCTCCTTCCCTCCACGTCGCTGCCTCACCGCCCTAAAGTCTAGACTTTAGGGAAAAGAACAAAAAAAAGATCTGAGAGAGGAATTGAGGAAGCTTCTCCTGATCTTCTCCAAAGTAAGAAGAAGGAAAAACAAACAATGTGTTGTGAAACCTGGCATTGGCTTTGCACCGGATCGGGTACCAGATCCGATCCGGAATCTTTCTCCGATCCACGTCTGGCGCTCGATCGGATCTGGAATCTTTCTCGACCCGGCCCTGATTCCAGGGTTCGGAACCCGTTCCTGATCCCCTCTCGAAACCCGACCTTGCCTATACCGACTCGATCCCCATCACCAGCCTCTCACCCGATCCCAGAACCTTGTCCGAACCCAGCCTGACCTGGCCCCGATCTGGAATCTTTTTGGACTCGACTCCCATCGCGATCCCGGACTAGACAGAAACAGACCCGACCTGACCTCGATCTGGAATCTTTCTGGACTTGACTCCCATCGCGATCCCGGACCAGACAGAAACAGACCCGACCTGACCCCGATCTGGAATCTTTTTGGACTCGACTCCTATCGTGATCCCGGACTAGACAGAAACAGACCCGACTTGGACCTGGAATCTTCTTCTCAACTCGACTCCATCTAGATCCCCCCGATCGGACAGAAACAGACCCAACTTGGACCTGGAATCTTTTTCTGAACTCGACTCGGGCTCGATCCTCTGATCAGATGGAAGCAGACCCGCCTTGGGATCTGGAATCTCTTCTCCGCTCTGAAGAGATGCTGACCTTACCCCTCGCTCGACCTGGAAATCTCTCGCTCTCTCGTAGTCGCATGCTGCCTTGACCAAAGACCCAGAATCCTTCTTTCCTAAATTCCCCTCATCAATCGAGGCTGACTGCTTCTGTTCGCACTCGGGTAAGCTTATTGATGGATCCATCCGCACGCCAACTGGCACACAATCTCCTTCTGTACCGAATCTGAATCAGATCCTAGAGCTTGCCCCAATCCTTTCAGCCGAATCTCGAGTGCATGAAACAAGAGGAGCTCCACATAAGTAAGCATCATGCATTGCGGCGTGCCTTGCATCACATGGCGCAAGGTTATTCTAGCTATTGTTAACTGAGTTCCTACCCTGCAACTGCATCGAGAACTTGTGTCCCACTCGGAGGCCAATATCGGCTTGGAGAAATTTCTACAAACCTTTCCATCCAAAGCAAGCCCCGGGGGATAGAATCTTATACTTTTACACCCATTTAAAAAGAACTCATTCATTGCGGAGCAGAGGAAATCAACGGTCGCCTCTCCGATTTGTCTTCTTCCGTTGCTCGCAAAGTTGCCCTCTGCTATTGATTATGTCGTGCCTCTTTGAATCTGCCAAACCTAAAAACCTCGACGATGGAACCAATGGGATATCATCAATCATCCTTTACAGATTCCGGACGTCGTTTTAACCAAAAGAAATTCTGAGCATATAGTTGAAGTTTCTGAGCCAATTTGGGTGGTTCTCGGTAATCCAGCTTGTATAATTTGTTTCTGCATAAACGGCAGACTTGAGCATCCAATTATCCTTACTTTGAGCTCCCTAATCTAGCGTTTGATTGGAAGAAGTGAGCCCTCAGTCACTCCCAACAAGGCCATGAATCCCAGCATTCAAATGCATTAACAGACCAATACATCCAAACTAGGAACCAATACTCAATGTACGTTGCATTACGAGTACACAGTTATGTCAAGTTCAACTCACGAGTATGGTCGTAATCTGCCATTATATGAATCCATCAAGTCCTGGAATCCATCCAAGAGAGTAAGGCAAGTCAATAAACATAACTTTGATCATTACCACATGGAATTTTTTCTTAAGGTACGTTGAAGTGTATATATATATATTAATGGATTCTTGATTGGCAAATTCCTCGCCAAGTATGTGACTTTAAATGTTTCTTGAGATTTGCACTCCCACAAACTCATCAACAATTATTTGGAGATCATGATGTCCAAATCACATAATGCTAACCAAGAAAAGCTCTTCAGAAATCAAAGTGGATGCATCACATTTTGCAGTAGAAAGCAAATAATCGTCATACAACAGTGCATTGTGATAAGACAATTTCATTCCATGCATGACGACCATTATTATTAAAGAAGTTACAAACATGGTTAAAAAGGGAAACAATTCAACATCATGGTCTTGCAAGTGACAAATCATCAGTGACCGTGGCCTCCAATTTATCTCAGAATTGTGATGTTTAAAGCAAACATACTGAAACGACATTAGAGCAATATTTCTATCATTTTATCAAAATTACCAACAAGATAATTAGGTAGACTTTTTTCACTCCATGCAGAATAGATCAGTTCATTCGTCAACAGGATGTACTCCAGTTTTTACAAACACAGGATATATCATGCATTAAACAAAAGCACATATCAACTAAAACCCAAACTTCGAGACAATCATGAACCAAGCTGATGATACAGATTTAAGACAAACACAACTCAACAACATTGGCTACTAGACTTTGCCATTTGTGGTAAACTAGAAAATGAAGATCAAATTTGTGGGTTATAATCATCTTGGTTGATGAACCAAACCAGAGCACAATCTTGCATTCAAAAAAACTTGACTAGTATTCAATAAGATTGAAATATGCAGCAATAATAACATAACTTGACTAGAATTTAGGAACCACATTGATTTAAGGAAATCGAGGACTGTTTCACACAAATTCACATCCGGCAATTAATACCATTCAAGTGACTATCTACCAAAACACCAATAGCTTCTTCACCCATGCTCAGTTAGAAACAGGCTACTTAGAAGTTAACATTTGCATACAAAGCCATAAAGAAGGGTGTCTAAACTAACTCAGAAAAAGAGTTACAGTTTATTAGTGCGTAACAGCTTGGTGAGGAAAGAGATATATAAGAATAAAAGCAACAACTTCTGCTGCCACAAGGACATCGATATATACCCTGGACATTGATATATACATTAAATTGTCAAGAGAACCAAGAGAATATCTAGAGTAAACCTTCCTGATGCTGAGCCCACATCCAAAAGAATGTGGTTAGAGAGACAAAAGATATGTCTTCTCATAATAGCTTAATCCTTTCATACTACCACTTTGGAGGCATCCTTTAAAACGTTTCCAGCAGCATATTTATTGATCTGTGACTGTCCATTACCAATAGATGAGAGCTGTGATTGTGCATCAACATCATTAGGCCTTGAAACCTGTTGTTGAGTTGATGTTTCAACTGCTGCAGTTCCAGCAATGTACGTATATGACGCATTAGCCATATCCCTCATGTTCTGAAGGGGTTCAAGAGTTTCAACTACATCACTCATTAGAGGTCTTGCTTTGGGGTTCTCACCGAGACAATGGTAAGCTAAACTAGCAGCTTTTTGGAGGCCCCTTACTGAGTATTGCCCATCTAACCTGGGATCAGCAATTTGTAACAATTTCCTCTTGTCTCGAAGGTATGGACGAGCCCATTCCACCAAACTTTGCTCCGCAGCAGGTCTCTTTTTGTCCATGGACCTCCGACCAGTTAATAACTCGAGAAGCACTACGCCAAAACTGTATACATCACTTCTCGCTGTCAAATGCCCTGCTTGTAAAATTAGCTGTCACTTTACCTTTTCTCATAAAAAACAAATCATAACAAATAAACAGAATACATGACCAGGCCTCCTACCTGTCATCACATACTCTGGTGCAGCATATCCATAAGTCCCCATGATTCGTGTTGAGACATGAGTCTGATCACCCTCTGGCCCATCTTTAGCTAGTCCAAAATCTGAAAGCTTTGCTGTATATTCCTGAAGCAATAGGTCGCTGCATGTGAGTCCACCAATGTTAGATGCAGGTGAATGTTACTAATTAAGAGAGCCTACTCTTTACATGGGAAACTAACCGAATCCAGAAGAATATTTGAGGTCTTGAAATCCCTATATATTACAGGCCTTTCTGAGCCATGGAGAAAAGCTAAACCTTTGGCAGCACCAAGTGCAATGCTCATTCGTGTGGACCATGAAAGAGGGAGTGTTGTTTCTGAACAAATGCACTATCAAAGACTTTCAGATGATGTAACCAAATACTCAAATCTTTGTTACACCATTCCAAACTATAAGAAAGTTAGAATGCACAGATTCATTTACTTCGAAAGAGGTGGTTTTCCAGGCTTCC
Organism: Azolla pinnata; assembly: GCA_037176905.1. Lineage (NCBI taxonomy): Eukaryota > Viridiplantae > Streptophyta > Polypodiopsida > Salviniales > Salviniaceae > Azolla > Azolla pinnata. Next base: position 2,490 of record JBBBWG010007335.1, on the reverse strand, counting down.
GCATGACATATACTCATACACCAAAAGTCGTTGCTCATCCTCGCATGCATATCCCATGAGCTTAACCAGGTGGGCATGATGCAATTGACCTAGATAATTGACTTCTGCCTGTATCATACATAAAACCAGGGAACTAAAAATTTTCTCATGTACTTTGCTAGCATTTCAAGTAACCTAGAAGGTGGCATGACAGTAAATACCATCCATTCTCTGTGACCTTGAAGACCCTCTTGATTGAGCACTTTCACTGCAACAACCTTTACACCTGTTCCACCAGTGTTATCATCAATCCAACCTTTGTACACGACCCCAAAACCACCTTGCCCTAGAGTACTGTCTGGTCTGAAATTCCTAGTGGCCGCTTTCAGCTCATTGTATGTGAACACACGCAAGTCCGAGTTTTGCGGGAGTCCATTCTTAAACTCAGGTAGTGAGGGAAGACTGCCTCCTTTGATGGCTTCTGTTGGTGTGGATTGATGCGGACTCCTTTTTCTGAAAGATACAGGAGATTGGAGACCACCTGCAGATCGGATGAAACCAGATGAAACACATATAACACATTTTTTTCATCCTAATAATAAGAGCCTAAGTTATTGTTCATCGTTGCACTGACAGATACAGACATACCAGAAAAAAAAACAGATTGTTGGAATGAATGTGTCAAGAACAAGTGTTTTCATCTCTTTTAGAAACTTATTTGTCTTTAACTACACTTCGCCACTGCAGTGGATCAGGTACTGAAATTCTCATATGTAAACGCACAGGTCACCTTTCCACTTTTATGATGAACATAATAGCTCGGTTCCATCATTGTTCTGCATTGGACACTCTCAAAGAGTAGTGAAGATTGGCAGAAAACCTTTTGCCGCATATTATTGAGGAGAGTCGTTTCTCCATATATCAAAACCAGGTGCCAGTACCATACGAGATCATTTTCCTCGCATTGTGATAAGGATGCTTGTGTCCTTACATATCAATCAACAACAGATCCCTTTAGTAGTGTAAGGAGCACGTGTCTTGCTTCCTCTCTTAGAATGGATCTAACACTTGTCTGTAGTTGTAGACGAGCAAGATCCAATTTTCCATACAGGTATTCTTACTTTCCGTCATTGTCACGATCAATCCAACAGCACAACAAGAATGTGCATCAGTTGCTGCAATTTAGAATGCTTGTCTGCTTATAATCCATGGCAACAAACCGTGAGCTAAAACACAGATATAGGCCTTATTATTATCCATAGTAACAGGCTTGCGTCTTTTCAGAACACTGCAACAGGTCATGCATTCAAGAATTGATAGAAAGAGATACATTTTATTGCTGCATTCAGCTTGTTTCTTTACTTCGCTATAACACATTCAACCGTCATAACATGTTTCTTTCCCAATTATCCGGAACTTGCTTCTTTTTCATTTCATGCATTCCAATGCTATCACAGATCCACTTTAACACTCTGATGCCCTTGCTTGTCTGCATCACAGTAATGGATCAGAACAGCCAACTGTCGTCACCATGACTATCACTATTGTAATTTGCTTGTTTGCATGCGTACAGCAGGAAATACTTCAGTTTTCTTCTGATTCCTTTGCTAAAACCAATGGTGCATCACGCACATGTGGATCACAGTAATCTAAGGAAATTCATGCAAAAAAAATGCAAGCATTATCAATCTTTGAGAGAATCAAGTAAAAGGTTCTCAATTGAACGGAAAATCTTCATTTCTTTCTAAACCATCTGAACATGCTTAGAAAGAATAGAAACGAGATGGACATAGAGAAGATCTGCACAAAACGTCTTTCATACATCCACCAGCATTTCCCCCGAATAATTGGAAAAGGAAAAAGCACATCACTGCATTTACCTGGATGCGCTCCTTTACTCGCATCTACAACTGTTTCTTCTCTGCAAGAGCGGGTCCAGAAGCTCACCAAGGATCCTTCCCAACACGAGCACATTTTGTCTTCATCAGAATCAGATCGTTGATCCTTCATTTACTCGATGATGGATGCAGAGGCAGACAGGCAAAAGGAAGAGGCGAAAGAAGCAGAATCACAAGGAGCTCTTGAAACAATCCTTTTCAATTAGGAATTTCAGCAAGAGCTCTCGCTCTCTCTCTGTCCAAGAGAATGCGGAAGCAAAGCCGTATCTTGTCGAAAGCTTTGCCTGTTCTCCCAGTGTCTGATGCAGTACGCGCCTTGGTCGCTTCACTATCTCTCTTTCATGGCGCGTGTTGTTGGGGGGGGAGGTAAGGCAAAAACCTAGAGATTTCACCCGTCAAAGCGTGCCGTTTCTGTCGCAGCGGAGGGGGTTAAACCCTAGATTTTTCTTCTCTGCAGCAGGAATCGGCGCCCGCACTGGCTTCACACTGAAAATGAGAGAAAAGGAAACCCTAGAAGCCGTTCCTCGCTCGGGAAGAGATCTCTCTCTCTCTCTCTCTCTCTCTCTCTCTCTCTCTCTCTCTCTCTCTCTCTCTCTCTCTCTCTCTCTCTCTC
>JBBBWG010007302.1:0-25422 GCA_037176905.1 Azolla pinnata | reverse complement strand
CGTAAGCTTCTAGAATGTTCCAGAGAAATCGGGAATATACATCAATTTCTTATAATAAAATTTAAATGAAAATAATATTTTATGTATTATATGTGTGTTTGTGTGTCTGCATGCATGTTGATCTTCAAAAGAGCATTCATGAAAGTAAGAAACTCAAGTGACAGTATCTGATGTCAAGTGTGTAAATTTCCGAGATGAAAGAGACTGTTCATGGAGTTAAAATACGAACTTGATGGAAGCAAGGAGATTGTACCCTTCTTTTTTACGACATTTTAGGGGTTAGGATTTAGGTCTAGTACCCCTCCCCTGTATCAGCTCATGTTGAATTTCTAAGGATTTGATGATAGTAGTGTAGGAGTTTGATGATCGATGTTGATACCCTAACTTGGTATATGCACAATACTTCAACTATGCTGAACCACAACCATTGCTGCTGTATGCAAGTCTTTTTATCTTGTTGTGAGTGAGCTCCAACAATAGTATGTGTGGACTGATCATGCTCGTTAATATTCTAAGCCTCAGTGTCGTCTGCACAGTAGATGTACCTTGGAGATCCACGTGGAACCTGCCATCTGTTACTGATATTGTAGCCAAGGTTCATCCCCAAGGGTAGAACATAGAAGTGTGTACTGGTAGAATCCCCGGAAGCTTCTGAATATATTAAGAGAGAATGATGATATTTGTATGTAATCTTTGTGTCTACCTCTTGTCTATGGCATAAGCATTGTGTCATGGGTATCTCTAAGAGATAGTGGCAGATCCATTTGTCCAATCTCCAAGAGATAGTCAAAATCCATCCTTCCCAGCATCTCTTTGTTATCACAAGAGGAAGTTCGATATTGTGCAATACGTGAATTAAGACAACAAGAAGATTGTTATTGCCATCTCTGAAGTACACTCAAATTTCCTCACGTATCTAGGACAGCATAGGAGATTTGTTCCATGGTATGCCACATACAGGGTCATGGTAGGTAGAAAGCTACATATAGCATTGTCTGTAGGTTTTCTGGCCTTTTCTCATGTTGATCCATGTATACTGAGTATGCTCATATCTTGGCACGATGTATATAAATCTCTAGATGTCCTATCTCAAAAGTAATACAAATACCTAGGAGCATTGACACTGACCTCGTGGGATTCCCAACATGATGATATCTTCTTACCACAGGAATGGGAGTGTGGGCTGGAACCCTGAGTCTGAGAAAAAACCTTTCTCCTTCTGATGCCAAAAGTATCATCTACCTTCTGCTCTCAATGAAAGGTTGTTTTCCCTTCTCTTTCAAGAATGTAGCATGCACTCATGCAGATGTGATTTATGAAAGACAGAGGAGAAGAATTGGTGGCGGTAAAGATTTTGATCAGCCTGTGCTTTTTCTATGAATCAGCTTGCAGCAAGGGAAGATGGAGTCAAAACCAAACTTGGTTGTATTTTATGGTTCGCAGACAGGGAATGCCCAAGATGTTGCTGAGCGCATTGGACGGGAAGCAGCGCATCAGAAATTGGATGCGACTGTTATCTCCATGGACACTTATGATCCGGTAAAATGTTGATTTCAGCATTTTTCCTTGTGATCTCAGTATTCACAGTATGTACACAAATTCAGATGTGTTCATATATTCAATAGTTATTTATAAATGAGGTTTATTTCTTGATTTGTTAAGAAGCTGCTTCATCCAGGGCAAACTCTACATGGAATCAATTGTAGTGTTCGTGGTTGCAACAACTGGTCAAGGTGATCCGACTGATAATGCAAAGGTTTGCCTAAAGTCGATTATTCTGAAAACATATCTTTGTCATGCTTTGCATTGTATCAGACTCAGGAACTTATATATGAATCTCAGGATTTTTGGAAATTTTTGTTACGGCGAAACTTACAATCAGATTGGTTAAATCACCTACTATATGCTGTTTTTGGACTTGGTGACTCTGGATATGTGCAGTACAATGTAAGTATATACTGTTTTCCTAATACCTGCATCTAAGGTACTAATTTCCCTTCATTTGGGATGGCACACATTCATTAAGTAACTTGCATTTATTTTCTCTAATATGACCAAGGTGCAAAAGAGAGTTTACGTTTGCCAAAGAGCATTAAAATTTCCTTCGCTTCCTCTCTGTTTGATTTGTCATTCTCATTTGGTATGCTTGTTTCAATTACATGGTTGAAGGTAATGTACACAATGTCTGTAGGTTTAAGTCGCCTTACAAGATATACACTATTACTTATCCTTTTCCCCCTAGAATTCCAATGATCGATAAGGTGTACGCAAATGCAAGATCTACTAGGAACTGTGTGTTTCTAATATCTTTAATGTTCTTGATGATTTCTTTCTTCCTTCAATAATGAACACACAACTGTGTCAGATTGTTGCCTACACTATAAATGATTCTGCATTAATCAGGTAATGGCAAAGAAGTTGGATAAACGCTTGAGTGATCTGGGTGGAAAGCCAGTAATTAAAAGAGGGCTTGGAGATGATCAGCATCCTTCAGGGCAGGTTTTACTATGCTTACAATAGAAGTTGTAGCTAATAAAGAAAGTACTTGTGTGTGGTTTCAAATCTTGCAGGTCAAAGTAGATCCTGTTATGTCATGTATGGAGTCAATCAAATGACTAATTTTTACATTCGTTTCCTTAAGAAGTTATTTTCTTAATCGTAAATATCTTTCGATCACTTCAGTCCATTAAATATTGATGGTTACTAGGAAATCATGTAGAGTGCAACATCGTGGAGTTCTGTGTGCAAATTAAAAACAGTCTGCATATATCCCACCGTCTTGTTAGATATCCTTGAGTAGCTCTGCCCTCAGGAGTTTCAAATTTCCCTCCTTGTTCTACAAACCTTATTCACAATCACAATATTTTGCACCCGTATTGGGATGTAGAAGATGGTGACTAGCATGATTGGAGTCAAACAAGAATACCCACTATCACCACTCTCTTCAGTCTTTATGTAGACAAGATGTGTAACCTTGTAGAGAGATTCAGGGGCTTTGGTTTTGAGCTTTCTTAGTAAGGACAGACAGTGCAAATATCCAGTTCTATGAACCACAAAATATGTTGTCTGCATGAAACATTTGTAACACTAATTCTTCTATATGGTTTATACATTTAGATAGGTTTTTCTCCCCCTAGCTTCCATGAAGGAAAGGTGTCAGTGCATGCATCTGGTCTATTTCTCAATCCAAGATATCTGTGCAAGAAAACAGTGTCCTAAATGTATTTATCTCTAAAAACGTCATTTGAAAAATATCGAAATCCATTATATCAAAGTGGAAGTAAAAGTGTCTTAATATCTCCTAGTAAATTGTGTAATGGTACTTGTGTTGGTCTTTTAAATCTCGAATGTGTGGTAGGCTTGACATATCTGTTACTTGGAAAGTTCACCCTGTTCATTCCTATATCTATATGCTACTGATGTGGTAACATTGCATTTTTTATTCGATTACTTAGAAGAATATCCATATGTCTAGGTTGTATGGATAAGTTTAGTTTCAACGATGTGGGAAGGTGATCCTATGATATCACAAACTGGATTGCTGCACTAATACAAGGGGCTAGAATAGTTGGTGTGGAGACAATTATATAAGCCACAATTTATGCACCACCCAAGCTTGTATATAAATACATGTATACATGCACATATATGCATATACATCAACGATGAGCAGCAGAGGGGTTTGTATTGAATTGTACGCATGTTCTTGCTCTGTGAAGAAAAGCGATGCTTGCTCTATAAAGCCAAAAGGAGCTAACATCACTATCGTTGCTGTGCCTGAGAATGTCAGGAGCTGTATGCTAAACCAGGCAATAGCAAAACTAGAACCATGAATTGCTTAAGGTATTTTACAAGCACCAAACTAGACTAATCACAAGTTTCGGATGTTAGGGTTTTATTGACTATGTTTATTAGTTTTCATGTAGATATCACAGTCGAGTTTGGTTTATGAGTGGTATGTATGGATTTTTGTTATTACATTTCCATGTCGTATTAGACAAAGATCGTGTATAGAAGCATTCTGGTTTTGAATTCAGCAGCTATGTGTATATATATGCATGTAAGATCCTGATATATAATATTTTCTGCAAAGTTTCAGTTTTGTTTCCTCTGTACTTGTTTGTTGCAGGTATGAAGCTGAACTTGACCCTTGGCTGGTCAATTTTTGGAAAGCTCTTGGAAACATTCTCAGTTTACCACTAGGGCCAACTTTCTATGACAGTTCAAAGCTTGATGATCCAAAATATCAGATCACCTATAGTGGCAGACAATCTCCTAACTCAGCAGGTGGTGATTATTTTTCTTTTAAGTATGCATTCTTGCTGCTATCAATAAAAGGATATGCCATTTATTTTGACTACAGGTATATATAGAGGAAACAAGGATCAAGTGGAAGCAATGTCAATGTTGGACATTGCAGATGGGATCCTGGAGGTTAAAGAATTCAGTGGTTCTTTGTCCTTTGGTCCAAGAAATCCACATTTAGCCCGCATGGTATGCTAGTTAATTGGTGGTTTTTTATATTCACTTGTAGTAAAGAGACATAGAAGAAACTAACTCTGGGTTTGTGTTCTTGATTTGTCGCTAAGAAAACAGTTGGTATAGTAAAAGTTAAGGTATTAATAAGGCAGTGAAGATTAAGGGAAACTGTGAACATCAAACATTTAATAAAAAGCTTTTTAAGGTTTTTATTTTTGTTTTTGACAAGCTGTTTCACTGTAGATATGCAACATGAAACTTACAACGAACCCAGATGAGAGAGATGTTCGGCATATTGAGCTAGACCTTGGTGAATCTGTAGGTTATCTTTTTTCTTTTGTTATGATGCCTAGCTATTAATGTCTGTTATCCTGATTTTCACATAATCTTCGTTTGTGGCAGGGACTGTATTATAATCCAGGTGATGTCCTGGCTGTCATGCCTTCTCAAAGAGTGGAGGATGTGGATGCCTTCCTAAGCCGATGTAATCTTGATCCTGACCTACTGATTTCGGTACTGCATTGAGCTACTCAGATGTGGTCATAACTAGTGGAACTCTATTCCGTGGGTGTTATTTTCATCTAATAAATCACTGTTTGGCATGCTAGTGTTTTTATTTTCCATCAGATAATTAGGCTAGATAGGTATCAGCAAGGTTCGGTTTGGTTCAAACCGGTTTAAGAAATCTTAAGCCAAACCATTTAGGCAATGTCAAACTTGAACTGTTTTCAAACCAGTTTGGTCTAAACTGGTTAAGGCCAAACCGGCTGGGCCCAAACTGTTTAAGCCCAAATTAATTAAGCCCAAACCACTTAAGAAATTGTGAATTAGGGCTAGACTTTCAATTTTGTGAATATTGTATATTTAGTCTTTAGTTTTCAAAATTTAATTTCTTAGTTTGCAAACCAGTTTGGAACTGGTTGAGGAACTGGTTTGGAACTGTTCACTAATCGGCTTGAAACCGGTTAAGCAGAACTGGCAATACCTCAAACCGAACCAAACAAAACCGAACTGCTAAGCCAGTATGCTGCTTTAAACTGGTTAAACAGTTCGGTTTGGGTTCAAGCCGAACAGTTGCCAATATATATGGCTACAAGGGATATAGAGCAAAAATTCTTTCGTAGGAACTTGTGTGAACTGATCAAGTTTATAATTATGATTGGGTAACCAAAACATCAGGCACCATGTTACATATTCAACATACTTATATGATACAATCCATAAAAAATTTACCTTGTTATGAATGTGGAAAGTTCTAGAATGCACTGGTAAAGTAAATGTAGCCTACCAACTGTTGAGTGGAAGAAGAATGCCAAGTGTTGCTTGAAAGCTAGACATATGCTCTCCTAGGCTATCATAGTTATCAAGTCAGATATTCTTGGTAATTGATGCGAAGCAATGTGGTTTGTCATTGTAAGACTTTTTTACTGGGGATTCTATCAGATACAGGCAGTCAAACCACGGAATGACTTGAAGATGGCTGTTAGTAGCAAACCTGTTACTATTCGAAGTATTGTACAATATGTCATGGACATTGCTTCTGCATCTCCCAGGCGCTATTTCTTCGAGGTAATTTAGGTGATTTTGGTAAAAACATGCATTGTTTGTTAATTAATATTAAGTATCATTCTGTATTAATAAATATAAATATTCTAAATATACCTGATGCTTAATTACGAACCATGTTGGCAGATGTTTAAGCATTTTGACTGATTGATTCCAGGTGATGAGCCACTATGCAACTGCTGAGCATGAGAAAGAGAAGCTTGAGTACTTCGGGACCCCAGAAGGACGTGATGATCTTTATGAATACAACCAACGAGAACGCCGTACTGTGTTAGAGGTCTGTATTTTTCTTTGATAAATTATAACTTTGATGCTTCTAGGGATAGGAATAACACATGATTTGATATACGTCATAAATTGGTATTTGCAGCTAGTGGCTAGATCATTGAATTTTATTTCTCCTTTTGCAAACACTAATCCACTCAGATTATAGATGCACACATTTTTCTCATCACCAAAGAAAATCAAATCATTATAGTAACTATAGTTCAGGAAAAATATCACACGTTTTTCATGGAGTACAGTCACTATTTGCTATCAGTTATTCTGCATTAGGAGTTGGTTCTTCTGACAAATACTAGAGAGATGATATGCTGTGATTTTGAAAAATGATTTCACTACTTGTATTGAGATACTGAGCGTTTAAGTAAATATTGTTTTATGTATCTTATGTTACAAATATGAAGACGGGTGAATTTGAAAACATGAGGAATGCAAGAACCGCATGCATTTGTAATTGTATTCCTCAGTATGACTACGAAACCATCTTTTTATGTGTATCAATTAAAATATCATGGTAGAACTAGAAAAAAATGAATATTCTATACACACATTTGTGAACGTTGTTTGAGGTACTAGTGCATTTAGGAACAATGGATCCAGCCAACCACTATTTAGCGATGGTAAGAGATGAAATGAATTTGTTAGTATTATCTGCGAAGTCCTCCAAAATTTCTATGCAGCCTCATTTAATCTCACATTTATACAGTAGATCTCAATGATAGATGTTACATTTATACACTTTTTGTATCTATCCAAAGTTTCTATAACTTTTTTGTCTTTTTTGATTGACCTTCCAACACAAATATTACGTGAAAACAGGTTCTGCAGGATTTTCCATCTGTGAATCTTCCCCTTGTATGGTTATTACAAGTAGTTCCAAGGCTTAAACCAAGACTCTTCTCAATCTCATCATCATTGCTTCTTCATCCAAACCAAGTCCATATCACTGTTGCAGTGCAGAAATGGAAAACACCTTTGAAAAGGTTACGAAGTGGTCTATGTTCCACCTGGCTGTCACACCTGGATCCGCAGAAAGGTACATATATGCATAAAAGATTAAAAAATATCCAAGTGAAACAATATAATAAAAAAGTTTTGGAAACAACCTTTATCTGATTAAGGACATTTTAGCATATAAGTGAGTGAAGCACATCATTCTGGTATAATATACTTTTGTAAAATTAACATATTTGGTATAGAGTCAGGAAATAAATAGCAGCTCTCTTTTAAGTCCATATTGCTTTGGTACAGTGGCAGGAACTACATCAAAGCACTAAAATCCCTGTAGCAACATGAAATACACAGAAATTACTCTATTTAAAAATCCCTCTGCTTCGTGTGGTGACATAGTAAAAAAGAGCCTGGATAGCGTTATTGTATTGGTAAGAATACGATTGTTTTGCATTGCCTTGCAGGGGAAATATTTGTTCCTGTGTGGATTAAGCAAGGGAACATAAGGTTACCACATCCTACCGTGCCTTTGCTTCTTGTTGGGCCAGGAACAGGCTGTGCACCTTTTCGTGCCTTCATTGAGGAACGTGTTGCCATGATGAAGTCATCTGAGCCAGTCATATCTCCCATCATGTTTTTCTTTGGTTGTCGGCACAAGGAGCAAGACTTCCTTTATAAGGAATTCTGGATTTCACAAACAGAAGAATGTGGATTACTTTCCCGTGGACTGGGTGGTGGTCTTTTTGTGGCATTCTCTAGAGATCAGCCACAGAAGGTGTATGTCCAGCATAAGATCAGAGAGCATTCAGAGGATGTATGGAGAATGTTGCAATTGGGATGTTCGGTCTATATAGCTGGTTCAGCTCATGAAATGCCGGTGGATGTGGGGGAGGCCTTAGAGGGCGTGATTGCTAAAGAAGGGCATTTATCTAAAGATGATGCCAAGAAGTGGCTGAAACAGTTAGAAAGGTCAGGGCGATATCACGTGGAAGCTTGGCAGTAGCAGTAAAAAAATGCTGGCTTGACATCATCCAGAACTTTGTCAATTGTTTCTCGCATTGCTGGCAATGAACTTGGTGTATTTGAACCTTGATATTGCAAGGAGCTTAGGATATGCAATGCTGGTACTAAGGCTGTGTCTAACAAAAAATGTCTGATTGTCGTAAATGGTCTAAGAAAGGATGATCTAGTGCTGCATTCAACGCTGGTTATTAAAGGTTTGATTTGTTGATTGTATTATCAGTCCTGGGTCTTTTTTGGGCCAAGGTCGTAGGTTCATGTTAATTCTTGACAGGCAAAGTGATGATAAATCACCATGATTCAAGACATTTCATTAAGATATGAGAATAAAATGTGTGGAACATATGAGATTGCACTTTGTTATAGGGATGGATGGGATGAACCCTTTTGCTGCCCGAAGTTCATCCTATTACTGTCAACAAAACCCTAATTCAAAAATCTCGTCAAATCTTGATCTTATACTCTTATCAAGCCCTAATCTGAGATAAGAAATTGTATTTTGATATTAAGAAGTCATCAACTATAAACTAAAGCCAAAATCCCAGTCCCTACTCTAGATTCGATCTCCTAAAATATCTTTACCTGCCTGATTTGGGAAATCATTGTAATTATCATTTCTTAATAGAATTGTGTTTTTCTTGAATTCCAATGCAATTTTCATTTTGAATCAGTACAAACAACATTGCATGACATAGCACAGATGTTTCCATGGCTGTTGCTGTTGCTACGTTGCTTCCTTCTCCCACCTACAGTTGTCTTTCGGTCCCCTCTCCTCCTGTCGTATTCTCTCCCTTCGCTTCTCAATAGGTTTGTCGCACTCTATCTTGAAGTGAGAGATCTTAGAAGAAATAGAAGAAGCAAAGAGTGTTTAGTACTGAAAGTTGATTGAGTTGTGGGGAGATGTCCCTTCAACCTCCCCAAAGGAGTGCCTTGTTATGCAATCGGATTGCAGCCATTAAAGCTTTACTGACAACAGAGATTGACCGACTTAAAAGCCAAACAGTTATTTGCAGTGTGGTAGGTAAGAGACCTAGTAGAGTATACAAATTGGGGACTTGCTTCAGGCTACTCTTGTGGACAAATTGGAGATTCTAATAATGGATATGGAAATCTTGGGCCAAGTATTCTACCAATTACAGTTTGATACGAATAGATTTGAAACCTTATTGGAAATACAATGTCTAGATAGTTTAGGAGTGAGATTTTTCTTCATCCCATGGCGATTATCATAGTGTTTTCCTAAGCTAACTTTGAATTACTACCCCCTAATTGAGGAGATGGGAGGCTATTTGGTGTTGTCTTAAAGTAGAAGGAGACCATCTTGAGTAAATTCGAAAAGATTGTTGGAATGTTAATGACTCATACAGAGGATCTCCTCACGACGATAGGTCTTCTCTGCAAAGAAGAATGTATGAATGAACAAAAGGTGTTATATGCTAGATTGCCTAGTCACTGTTTTGCATGCAATAAAATGGGACATATGGCCAAAGATTGTACTATTTGAGGTGGAGCCAGAAGGGAAGTGGAACCAATGGAAAGAGAGTAGTGGGAAGAGAGAGAGAGAGAGAGAGTCTGTACTCACAAATGGGCAACAACCTTGACAATCGTACAATGTTGAACTCATATAGTTGACATATATAGTCTAAGCTAGGGTTAAAGCTTTTCTAGCTTATTATAAATTGTGTGAATATGACCATAAGATGCCCGCATTCAACACTGTCCCGTAATGGGCGTGCTCCAAAACATTTGTACAAGTAAATACAAATAAAAAAGACAATATTATAAATATAACAAAGGGATTGATATACTACAACAGTCATATTACAACAGTCGTACTATGTTTGGCTAGTATTATAGTTTGTTAAAAACTAGTTCGATGCCCATTCGTTTCCAAAGGCACCAAAATCGATTTACTGAAAGACCTTTGTTTATCACATTCGTGATGTTGTCAATCGTCGAGACCTTCTCTAGATTGAGCTTTTCTTTAGTCATGCAATCATGAACGAAATGATACCGAACCTTAATATGATTTGATATATTGTGGTGTTCCAAATTCTTCATTAAGGCAACAACCCCTTGGATCAACTTGTTGAAACATACGACCTAATTTGAAATGGACCCAATCGTACTAAATGATAGTTAGGGGTCGGTTGCCTTATTGGAGAAGGTCGGTCGATAGAAGAAAGTTACAACACTCTTACTCTATATTGAAGATAGTAAGCATGTATATTGAGGATGATGAGCGGTAAGTGTGAAGGAGATCTGAGGTTATAGAGCTTCAAATCTGAGTTGATGAGTGCAAAGGAATCGTGAGAGAGAGAGAGAGTGAGAGAGAACACACACACATAAAAAAATAAAAATTATATATTCACAAAATGGGCAACCACCTTGATAACCATAAAATGTTTAACTTATATAGTCGAAGCTAGGGCTAAAACATTTTTATTTTATTAAAAATATGGCTTGTCCAAATAAACAATGTGAACATGACAATTACATGTGTGTATTTGACAAAGGTAAGGATTGTGATACTATTATTGGTATAACCATAGGGACCAATTTATAAGGCTAATTTGAATAGTTTAAGGGTAAGATAAATGGGAACTAGTTCTCATAGGACTGGACAAATCTATATGTGACTAGACAGGTGTGAACACACTTAGTGGTTAGAAAATCATTGAAGTTTAACTTATATAAAAGGGACTAGCTATCTCCTTTCATGATGATATCTTGAGACGTTGTGTAGACTCTCTTAGTGAGGTTAAGCTCTATATTATTCAATTCGTACCTTTTAGCTTCTGAGGTATAATCGAGGTATTATTTTGTGGTATGGGATACATACGGTATTTTGGGTTTGTTTTTAGTGTTTCACTTGAGGGTGGTTAGTGAATTTAGTCACTCTTAATCCACTCAAATTAACCTATAATAGGAACAAAGGAAAAAAAGCAAAATACATTATTTTGATCTAGCCCCCCTCATCTCAACTTCTAATAGTTCCAAAATATTAGTAGACAAGTTTGATCTAAGGGGTCAAACGACTTAATGCCAAACACTAAACTCGGAGGCATTGGTTAAAGAAAAAGATAAGGAGATAGAATGGCAAGAGGATTGAAAATATAAATATTAAAGTTTGGTCACCAAGAACCCCCTTTACAGAATGGAAATGTGTGGCCGACGAAGAGGAACCGTTTTAGTCATGTTATGTAGTTTTAGAATTGCATTAGGGGCTGAGCTGCTACACGAACAACTTGCGGTGGGCCTTTTAACAGTTCAAGTTGTCGCCTGTGGGTTGAGCTACTGTTGAAGGCGCTTCACTTCATGAGGATCAGGTTTTGGGACGCAACATAATGTTGGCCAACCTAGAGCCGTCTCTCAGTCAGGCTGTGTAGTTTGACAGTCGCCCAAGGGGTTGAGCTGTTGTGTGGAGAACCTAAGGTGGACATGTTGACAATTGTTGTCGAATGCATCGCACTAGATAAAGATTGGGTCATGATTGTCAGACTGTGATAAAGCAATTGTAACGCTCATGGCCTAAGGATAATGCACTTGTATAGCTTGATTTTTTCATATTAAAGGCATTGTATGGTTTGATGTGCATGACGTTATCTCACATGTGTGCCAAGTGTTATTCATCTATTGTATAAAAGGTTGGGTAGGTCAGTGCAAACTAAAGAAAACCGTAGTGTTGTAACTTTATAAGAACCCTTTAAGGCATGAATAAGACATTAGGTTTTTCACTTTTTGTCTGACCTTGTTTTGGTCTTCACTCTCCCTTTTATCTTTCCCTATTTGTTCGAAACCCTGGGCAAAGAGACCTTACCCCCTCCCCTTTTTGATGATGTTAGGGCCAAGTTGCCAACAATTACTCTGTCCCAATATGGATCTTTTCTATTAGAAGAATGTAAGAACTTGAGGGATTTAATCTTGGGTGTACTTTACAACAAGAAATATATGCTACCTAAAAAGGAATGTATTGTCACTTTAGTTAGAACTGGTCGAATTATCTATGTGGATGTGCATTGAGAGGGATAAGTAATGTTTGGAGTAACATTTAATGATATAACCATAGAATTAACCGTACGTGTACCATACGGGTTTGCATTCGCATATGTTTCAATCAAACATTTATGGTAAATCATCTTCAAGTTAGAAAAAAAAGATTAAAATTTCAAAAAATGATCATGGTTTATTTTATATAATGATTTAATCACATGTTATATAAGATAGAGTGAGTATTGGAGAAAAAAATAAATAAAATAAAAAAATATCTAAAAAATGAACAAAAATGGGAAAAAAAGGAAAAAACAAGGAACACACATTTTTCCTTTTTCCAACATTTGAATGTTTACACGAACACGTTTATTACTTTCTATGGATATATATCTATATAAAAAGATCCAATAGATCCTTTTGAGAGTTTTTTCTAATATATATATCTTCTTATTATGTAATGTCATTAGGGGCAAGTGAACACTCATGTATTTAGTTTTTTAATTTAATGCAGTATTATAAGTTTAGAAAGAAAATCATTTAAAAGTATTCAAACACCTTAGACATAGGTATTGGTAACTTTATTGCCACTAGTTTACTGTGACCCAATTGCAATTGGGTTGTGATTTTGTTTTACAAAACGCTAACTAGTTGTAAATTTGTTGTGATATTATCATATATTTACTACAATGTTAATACTTTGTTTGTTGTAAAGTTGTCGCAAATTTACCACAACTAAGTTACGAGCTTGCCGCAAAATGTGTCTAGGTTTTGTCACAACATTGTTACAAATTTGTCCCATATGTAAAATGAATCTTGGCACGTATCAAGGATGCGCTTGTAAATTAAACTCATAACCCATTATTGTTAACTTTAATGTAAACTTATCATTACTTCATATCATCGTAGACATTAAATTACATATAAATATGTATATAGCAATCTATACATACATATGTACATATTAAACTATATCTATATGCAAATATACGTATATGCATATATTTCTATAATGTTGCATGTATGTATGTATGTACAACATTGATCCTCTGTTTGTTAAGAATTTGCCACAACCTTTAACCCATCACAGAGAGACTTGCCTCTACCACGTGTTAATAAATTTAAAATACATGTAAATATAGTTATATATCAATCAATGTCTACGTATATACACATCAATATATAAATACATATAAACATATACAAATGAATATGCATGCATGCATGCTTCTACAAATGTATATTCATTTATGTATACAAATAAAGATAAATCTGGATGAATGCATGCATACACAAAAGAATATGCATGTATGTATGCAAATTCATTTGTATATTCATACATAAATTTACATATACAAATGAATATGCATGTATGGAAGCATATAATACAGACGAATATGAATGTATGCATGCATTTAGAGATGAATATGCATACATGCATGTATAGACAAATGTATATGCAAATGAATATTATGTATCTATCATGTTTGTTTGCATATACAGATGAATAAGCATACTTACATATACATATATAAATGAATATGCATGTATGCATGACACATGAATACTTACATAGATGATGCTTATTTATCAAAGATTCTTTATCTGGCTATGTATCTCTCGGTTAAAGACCAATAAAAGGCTATTATATTCTATTCTAGATGAGCATCATAATGATAAATTAGATTTTTTTTATAAAGTAAAAAGATCATAACAAATTATGTCTTTAACAATTTTCTTCCTTTAATCCATGAACATGGCATAAAAATGGGTACATGAACCATTAGCCTATCTTATTTCATATAATAATTACATTTTTAAAAAGTTGAGATGCCGTAAGATAGATATCTGTGCCGTGTTCACATTACGATGATCACTTGCAAACACCATTAACTATTGGACTCACGCACGAGCATGAAATAATATCAATTGTTCCGTGATTAATGCATGGTGATGTACATGCGAAGCAGCAACCCATCATATTTCTCATTCACATTTGCGCAATCACATGCGTGTCACAATCTAGATGCATCACATTTGTATTGCATCAAAGTTGCACTAGATGTGTGTCAACAAATTTGACACCTAGATGTATTGCATGGAGTAGTTTACATATGCATACATTCTTGCACAAATCCAAACATCTATATTTATATGCATGCATGGATTCATATGTATATATATGTATGCATAGATTGATATATAGTAGTATTTACATGTAATTTAAGATGATATGGTGCAGTGCTAAGTTTACAAAATTGGAAATAACAGGTTGTGAGTCTAATTCATGCTTTATCACCACCGTAGACCCGTCATTGACACATGACAGATGTAAGTTTGTCTATGATGTGTCAAAAATGTGGTAAAAGCTGCAGCAAGGTCAAAGACTTGGAGATGATGTAAATACTGAAGAAGTTGGCACTGAGGTCATGGAAATCGTACTCGATCATTATTATAGTGAATATTGATCATGATCAAGAGTCGATAGGGCGTAAATGCCACTGTTCATTGATATGTATATATTGCATATATACATATTGATCTAGAACTAGGGCATTCAACATTACATGTATAGATGAATATACATATATGTATATTTATCTAGATATATATATGATACAACATTAGTAACATGTTATGAATTCAAATCTTACTTTGTCATGGCCATATGTGCATCAATGATGCGTGGAATTCTGTTTGACACAAGTGGGGCAAAATCATGGTAATATTTGTAGGAAGCTTGTGGCGACATTGTGGTAATATTTGTAACAAAGCCTCGGCAAATTGTACCTATATATGATTTAAATATCCACGATAAGATGGTGTAGTGTTAAGTTAGAAATAATTGGTTGTAAGTCCAATTCGTGTTTTGTCATGACCGTAAACGCATTAGAGATGCATGGGAGAGGCAAGTCTGTCTGTGATGTATCAATTGTGCATCAAATTTTTTTGACACACAAGTGCGAGAAAAACACAATAAATTTTGCAACAAGGTTGCAACAAGTATTGTAGCAAAGTTATGTGGTAAAATCATGGTAAATTTGTTGTAATGTCACTGTGACTAGGTCGCGATAAAATTCGTAACAAAGTTGCGATCAAGTTGCGGCAAATGATGTAACTATAAACGACATTAGCAACATATGGTTTTGTGCAGCGAATTAAACCACATGCTCCACCGCTTGTGCAGGCTCCCATCAATTCCTTTGAGTTTCATTCTTGCAAACATACTCCCCAGACAGGATACTTAACGCATTAGCTACAACACTGCACGGGTCGATACGCGCAGCGCTTAGTATCCATCGTTTATGGCTAGGACTACTGGGGTATCTAATCCCATTCGCTCCCGTTACTACTGGGAATTTTCCTGAGGGCAGGTTCTCACGTGTTACTCACCCGTCCGTCACTGGAAACACCACGAGGATGCTTCCCGTCCGACTTACATGTGTTAGGCATGCTGCCAACGTTCATCCTGAGCCAGGATCAAACTGTCCATGAGATTCGTAGTTGCATCACTTATAGCTTCTTCCTACTTGGAAGAAGCTGATTCGGAATTTCCATAGGTGAAACCGATTGGTAATCGTCTCCTATCTCCAAGCACAGCCCAGGTTTCTTTATCTCGTACCAGCCTCAAGCTCATCCACAGTGTATCTGTTCCCGCTACTTCGTGTCAATCCCATAAGCCTCTTCAAGACCTTGAGGGGGCGGAGTAGGCCCCTCGCCCTCGGTCTCAGGCAGCCTCGTTGGAACAAACGAAAGAACGAATGTCAGATATCGAAGCTGTCTCTCTCCATTTCAAAATAGATTCCTTATTGAAGAGTTTAATTATATGGATAAGCCTATACCAACCCGTCAATCTCCTTTCTATCCGATCTGTTTCGTGACTCACACGAAAGCGAGAAACTTATTAACAAATCTATCCATAAATCTGATAGGTTTTTCATTTTTCTACCCGTGCTACAAAGAAAGATTGAAAAATGTGTTGAAAACAATCTCAATTTTTTGTAAATTCTTTCGTAGCTGAGAACAGCTGAAAGTAATTTTGTACTCTTTCTCTTAAGAGTAATTGAATGAATGACGAGGAGCCGTACGAGGTGGGAATCTCACATACGGTTCTGTATAGTGACATTGAAATTGACTCATCTGTCTACTATTCCACAACTACACCAAGAAAACCTAACTCTGCCCTACGTAAAGTCGCCCGAGTTCGATTAACGGCATATATACCAGGTATTGGCCGTGGTCCTTGTGAGAGGCGGAAGGGTCAAAGACTTACCTGGTGTGAGGTATCACATTGTTAGAAGAACATTAGATGCTCTAGGGTTAAAGGATCGTAAGAAAGGGTGTCCTAGTGCGTTGCAGAGCATTGTCGCAACTTGTATCATCGTAGTGATTCCGTATCTGTTGTTCTGATAGATCGAACGTGTAGCTGACCCAACATTGCCAAGGGACTGAAGCCTGTTACTAACTAAGTACATGTATACTTTGCTTCCATGATTCTATAAGTTAATATTTGAGCAATGATATGACTTGGAGATTTTGGATGACTTTCCCCATTTAAAAATTTATTAAGATGCATGAATGTCAATACCATGCTATCAAATGTTCTTGGACATGATGGGCATCGATCCCATTACCTATCAAAAACACTAGTGTAATCACTATACCAGTCGAGTTACGTCCCCAAAAATACGTATGTAATCTTCCCATATTGACCCGTGTGATGGACAGCAAAAGGTCCAACCTAAAAGGAGCCCCTTTGTGTGAAAATTAGTGTTTAGTGACCATCTTAGGAAATGAGCACATATTTCTAGAAAAGTTAGCATGATAATAGCTCCTACATTAACCACAAAAGCTAGAGTGGAACCTACTTACCACACTAGTTGTCGAACAGTCTTCAGTACATAACCTCATTCCACAAGACATAATACGTATGTACGCACAGACATGAAATGATCCATTTTGGCGACAACCGATAGATGTGAGGCAGGCGATTCCATTCAAAAAGCAACAACATTGCAGAATTTGAGTACATCATAATATTGTAACACATATATTCAAAGTGGGCTAAAGTGGAACAATTATCTTCTGCTATTCAGATTGGCGCAAGCGGCCGGTAGATTGTACGTCGGACCTGGGGCGCATTATTCAGAATGTGGAATATTGCACTGACTAATATATTGGCCATGTGGATTGATGATCGGCCGTGGATCAAGCTGCAGCGTACTACGATAGGTGGCGCTGCTACCGGTACAGATGATGATGTACTGCTGCTGCTACCGCTGTCAGTTCTCGATGTAGATATGAAGAATGACTAGCAATTGCTGGATGATTAGATAGACAATAAATTAATGGGGACGGTCTTGAGTAATAGATGGATGGGCTGCTCGGCCTGTAACATCTCCGGTGCTATTTATATAGATGCAGCGGCAGCAGCAGCGGCATCGGCATCGGCAGAGAGAGAGAGAGAGAGAGAGACGCCGTCAAAGAAATTGGCGTGCATGCCAGGCCGGAGTTGGCAAGAGGACAAAGTCAGTCAGAAAAAGTAAACCTTCCTCGTCGTGTAAACGCGGAGCCAGTATGGTCCATTTGATTTCCAATCCACCTGACGCTGCGGCACCCTATCTTATATATTCTCCGGCATGGTCAGCTTCTACATACTTGCAACGTCAATGTCGACAATCGCTTGCGCGTACCATGTTGCTGGAGAACAGCATCGCAGCTACACGAATCCTCTAGGCATGTACAATGTGATCCTCTCTTGCATTAATCACAAACCTGTCCAAGTTGATTCCAAAACCTATCTTTTCCTTACTACATAAACTCATGTGCATATTCATTTGTATATGTGCAATATAGTACATATATGCATCATATTCATCTCATCTGTATATACATGCAAGAATACATGTATATATATACAATATATATGAATGCATACAAGTTATGAGTTCAATTCCAACTTTTCACAACTATATATGCATGATTAATGTGTGTGTCTGTGATGCGGTAGAGTTGTAGAAAATTTACAAAAAACACTACAAGGTATTGGGTTATCATGAATAGATTTAAATGATCTTCCTGCAGACGCTCCCCATCACTTCGATCGGACGAAACTATCGAGTATATTATAAATACAAGCTTTTATTGGGTCATTTACCATGTCGTGTCTAGGTTGAGGTAAGTTTGATGTATCGTTTACTACGAGTTTGACCCAACGTTAGATGTAAAGGGCGAGTTTGATGTGATTGATTTTGATAAGTCTATCATTTACTACAAGTTTGATGCGATGTTAGACGTTCCATTTATTGGGACCTTTACTGCACCATGAACTTTACTATATATTTATATAACACTCACTATGTCACAAGAAAAATTTGAACCAATGACTTTATTTCATACAATCAAGTGATCTAGATAGTTGGTCCAACATATAATTATATATTATATCTAATAAATATACCTTTATTATGATTTAAATATCTATATATCTATCCATATACAGATTAATGTACGTGCATAAATGTAAAAATATACATGAATATATAAATATTTATGCGTATATATATTTATATTTGCATATATATATATATGCTTGTATTTGACTGTTTATAGGTGAATATGCATCAAACATGCATATATATAGACAAAAATGTACACATCAAACTATATACACATAAATATGCATGAAAGAATGAATGTTTAGACGAATATGCATGTATGTATGCATAATGAAAGAATAAATGTTTAGAAGAATATGCATGTATGTATGCATAATGAAAGAATGAATGTTTAGACGAATATGCATATATGTATGCAGATACATGTGAATACGTGATACTATAAGCTAATGGGGTGTCTTTGTTATACATAATGTCGCAAATTTTATTGTTCATGTTACCGAATGTTTGACCCGATGTTTACTACATATTTATTATAACATTGTATCTCAAGAAAGATTTGAACCTATAACTTCATTTGACAGAATCAAGTGATCTATCCAATTGACCCAACATATGATCCCTTATTATATATACTAAATATTTCCTTATCATGATTCAAAATGTTCAATATCATGTAACTATCCATATATAGCTCAATATGCGTCGATACATGTGCATATGAATATTTATGAGTATATGAATGTATGTATGTATGCACACAGGTGCATTTGCCTGTATGTTTGCATACACAGGTGAATATACATCAAACATGTACAAATAGACGAATATGCACACACAAATATGTATAAAAGAATGTCTATTTAGATGAATATGAATGTATGTATGTATGCATATATAGGTGAATATAGGCTAATATAAACTGATTTGCAACTATATTGTAGTAAATAGAACGTCCATGTTGCAACAACGTCATGACAAAATGTGCAACACAAATATGTATGAAAGAATGTATATTTAGATGAATATGCATGTATGTATGCATATACAGGTGAATAAAGGCTAATATAAGCTAATTTGCAGTTATGTTGCGGTAAACAAAGCGTCTATGTTACAATAACGTCACGACAAAATATTATTACTCATGTTACCTCGCAATGTTACTACAACATAGCTACACTTATAATTACAAATTTACTATAACCAAACTACATAGTTTTACACTAGAACATTGTGTCTCAGAATAGATTTGACCCATGATCTTATTTGACACAATCAATTAGTCTACCCAATCGGTTCAACATACAATTATATAATATAGATACTAAATATGTCATTATGATTCAAAAAGTACAATACCCATGTATCTATCCATATACAACTCAATATGCGTTTATACATTTGCATATACATATATATATATATCTACATGTACATATCAATATACATAAATATATAAATATTTATATGTATGTGTACGTATGTATACATATGCATGATTGATATCGCTTAAGATGCTATTATTTCGATATTGATATGTTCCTTGTAATTGATGCTTATGTCGACCAAAACTCATGGTGACAATATTTTGATGATATATATTGATGTTAACTCTATGTTTGTATACATATAATGAAATTTGCAACATTTGTATATGTATGTGCAATATAGTCGCGTCTATAACACCACAAAGTTGCAGCAAAGTTGCGTCTAAATTGCAACAAATTAGTAGTAACAATCGCCTCTAGTACTATGCATGAAACTCACGGTAAAATGTGTGTCAATAGGCGCATCTAGGTTGCATCAACCACGCGGTAACCTAAGCAGTAAATCTCACGGAAAATTTGTAGCAAAGTGGGATATTTACAGCTCATTTTGTCACATCCTTGTTTCAACATAGACGCTATGTTTACTGCAACATAGCTGCAAGTTAGTAACTATTAGCATATTTTTACTTGTATATGCATACGTACATGCATATTCATCTAAATATACATTCTTTCATATATATATATATATATGAAAGTACATGTTTGATGTATATTCACTTATAAACGGTTAAATATAACCATATTCACATGTATATGCATGCATAAATTCATATTCACCTATATGTGCATCGACACGTACGTATACACATAAATATTTATATATTTATAAATATTAACATTTAGATGTGAATGTTTATGTATATGTAGATGTATAGACACATATTGTTCTTTATATGGATAGACTCTACTTTAGATTATAAAAAACACATATTTACTACATGTATAACATAATTGTGTATTAGACCGATTGGCTATACTATTAGATTGTGTTAAATAAGCTCAAATGAATCAATTCAGTATGGTCGCGGTAAAGAACACGTTTATAGTCACAACAAAAATTCAAGAGAGAATTTTGAAGCAATCTCACGAAAAAGACCATGTATATAAGTGCATCAAATCTAATGTCAAAACTCTCATCTATTGATGTGTCTATACTCATGTCAAAAGCGCAGAAAAAGGTGAGTCAAAATGGCTAAAAAAACTTATATCAATGTTGTGTTAATACTCGTGGTAAAGAAGGCAGCAAAATAGTAAAACTAGTTAGCGTCTATAAGTGCGTCGAATTTTGCGGCTAATAGAGCCAAATGGTATGTTTTGGTTGTAACGAAATTCCTGTCTATGCGCGCGTAAAGATATGCGTCTAGCCTCGAGTGTAATTAACATCTATCTGTGGCAATAATTGGTACGTCAAATCATCTAGAATTTTTCGTGGTAAAACAAGCGTCTATAAATTTGGCAATATGTTCGTCAAAACTCATGCCTAAGTCGCGTTAGATTGTATGACAAACTTACACAAAAAACATGCGTCAACCTCGCGTCTAGAATTGTAACTATAGTCACAGTAAAGTTACAGTAAAACTTGCAGTAAAGGTCCCATCAAATTTGATGCAATTTTTAAAAACATTTGCGACAACCGGTCACAGTAAATGACCCATGAATACCTTCTCGTGGTTGTGCGTATGATAAACTTAAAAGATTTGCTAGAAAGAGTGGATTTCACATTACAATATCATATTATATACTCCACAACTTGTGAATGAGATTAACTAAAGATTAAAAGTTTGTTTAAATTTCAGTAGTTCTTGGGTTTTATCTAGACGTATGATAATTAGATTTACTTTGGTTTTAATTTGATGATGATGTATTTGAATTTTCAGGTTTGAATTTTGAATTTTTATAATGTTATTATCTGTCTATTTAAATTTTTATCATTAAATTTCATTTAAAGTAATGAATGGTAGTTTTCCATCCTTACAACCTTTTTCCATGCTCCAATTATTGTTTTACTCTCGAATGTGAATGCATAGACAAATGCGAATGGTAAGGACAATGAGTGGTTCCATCCAGCAAATAACAACGTTGCATAATTGGAGTACATGACATTACACATATCAGAGTAGAGTGGGATAATCATCAATTATTTGTATTATACACACCAGGGCATTAATATAGAATGTAAAAATATATTAGAAATCTAGCGGACGCTTTGAATGAGAGCATTACGTATATATCGAAGTAGACTAGTGAGATAATTATTAATCATTCGAATGGGCACAAACGGTAGAATATACGTCGGGCCTGGGGCGTATATATTCGTAATGTGGAATATTGCACTATAATCCCGATAAAATAGTAAATCTAGTGGACGCTCTGAATGAGAGCGTCGACCTCGGCCTGGTCGATGCCCAACGCATTTTGGAGCACCACTCCCGGGAGCGGCGGGTTGGCGCCGAAGAGCGCGAGGGCGAGCTGAGATGTCCCCGCGTTCTGGCTGTTGAGGGCGCCGATGGCGAGCGCAGGCTTCTTCTTGTCGAGGTTGATCTGGAAGTGGGGCAGGCCGCGCGGGAACACGAAGAGGTCGCCCGCGGACAGAGTGCTCTGGAAGAGCGTGTTGTTGGTGGTGGAGACGAAGCCGACGGTGAGCGTGCCCTGGACGAGGAAGAGCACCTCGGTGGCGCGAGGGTGCACGTGGGGAGGGTTGAGGCCGCCGTTGGCAGGGAAGTCGATGCGGGCGATGGAGAGGCCCAGCGTGTTCAGACCCGGGAACGTGTCGACCGATGCGAGGTTGACGGCGGCCCTCGGCGCCCCGGCCGCTGCTGCGGGCGCGGTGGCCGGCTGCCTCAGCCTGGTGGACAAGAAGTCCTGGGCCATGACGGTGTTGGCGGGCTTGCATGTGCGCCCGTTCACCGTCACGCCGGCTGATGATCCCGCAACAGTGTTGGCGACGCAGAAATCCTGCAACGGATCCTCGTCTGCTGCACTGGCCAGCTGTACCGTTGCCACCACGCACAGCACTAGTGCTACGCCCATCATCACGGCGGACACGTCAAGGAACCGGAGCCTTGTAGGCGCAGTACTGACTAGGATGTTGGCCATGTGGATTGGTGATCGCCCGTGGATCAAGCTGCAGCGTACTACGACAGGCCGTGGCGCTGCTAAATGTACAGATGATGATCTGCTGCTGCTGCTGCTGCTGCTGCTGCTTCTGCTGTCAGTTCTCGTGTAGATATGAAGAATAACTAGCAATTGCTGGATGATTAGATAAATAATGGATTATAGGGCTGGACTAATAGATGAATGCGTTGCTCACGCTGTAACATCTCCGGCGCTATTTATATATACATGCTGTGGCAGCGGCATCGGCAGCGGCAGCAGAGAGAGAGAGAGAGAGAGAGAGGGACGCCGTCAAAGAAATTGGTGCAGGTGATTGTACGCGTGAGGGCCGGACCGGAAGCCAAGGGAGTTGGAAAAGACGTGTTGCAAGAAGAAAAAGTCGATCAGAAAAAGTAAAAGTTGCCCCTTGGTGCCCGGCTTCTCTCTTCTAGTAGAAGCGGAGGGTCCCATCCATCTCGTGCGAGTGATTAATTTGCATGCGGCAGGCAGCTTGCTATGGCCCACTCGAAATTAATGCAGCGCACTCTCTATCTCCAGCGGCATGATCAACTTTTTTACGTACCTAGTGCAACAACAATGTTTTGTTGCCGGACGACGACATTCGCATGCATGTACATTAATGATTGCCTGGAGAATGACGCAGTTAAAGACGGATCCTCTATTAGGTGTACCACGACATGATCCTCCTTGTAAATTCGCAAAACTCCCCAATCTACAAAACCTAAGGGTAGACTTCAGAGATATGAGAGAGAAGGAGGAGACATCTGTTATGCTTACTATGTGATAATGGTTTTGTTAGGAAATTCGCCCACATATGTATGGAGGGAGTGTATTTGAGATCAACTTTCTTGGTCTCAATAAGATCACGTATAAAGTGATGCTTAAAGTCAACGTGTCGGATATTGTCACTCATTTTTAGGTTATTGGCAAGTTTTATGTATGATTGGTTGTCGCAGAAGAGGGTTATAGCTGGGATGTCGAAAAGCTTTAGCTCTTCTAGTATGGAGTTGATCTATACTCTTTCTTTTGCCGCTAGTGCTGCAGCAACATATTCAGTTTCTGTCGAGGACAACGCGACAATAGTCTACTTCTTCGATCTCCATGCGATTGCAGCTCCGGCGAGCGTGTACACGTAACCGCTAGTTGACTTTCGGCCATCTGCAGCTCCCCCCCCCCCCCCCCACCAATCGGAGTCGGACCATCTGCATAGTTGGCTTGATTTAGGGTTGGTCCAACCTTGGACGAGCGTTGATGGTTCAGACTTGGATTGCGATGCATAATAAGTCAGGGCTAGGTGTTGTGTTTGCTTTAAATATCGCAGCAACCACTTGAGCACGATCCAATGCTTTGGTCCTGGATTTACCATAAAACGAGAAAGAAAACCAGCAGCAAAACAAATATTCGGGCGAGTGCAGCTAACTAGGTATCGAATGCAGCCTAGTACTTGTTTGGATGGAACTACTTCCATCTCACTTCGTTCTCTATCATTTTTAGGAGAATCATCAAGTGAGAGTTTGCAAGGAGCGGTCATAGGCGTGTTAATGGGTTTACAATGCAACATATCAAATCGTTTTAGGATTGTGTCTATATATTGAGATTGGGAAAGAGAAATGCTACGATTAATTCTGTTTCTAATAACTTGAATGCCAAGAAATTGGGTCATTGGTCCTAAGTGGCTTATTGGGAAAACGAATGCAAGTTCCTTCTTAGCTGAATTTATACATGACTTAGAATTAGAAATTAAAGGAATGTCATCGACGTAAACACCAATAATGATGAAAGAAGTGTTGGTTTTCCTTGGATATATATTGGGCTCATTTTTAAGACGATTGTAACCAACATTAATGAGGAAAGAGTAAAGTTTATGATACCAGACTCGTGGCGATTGCTTGAGGCCATATATCGACTTTTGAAGCCGGCAAACATGGTGAGGATATGTTCAATCTTCGAAGAAAGGAGGTCGTTGCATGTAAATTTCTTCACTTAGCTCACCATGGAGGAATGCGGCTTGTACATCCAGATGATGTAACTCAAGATTGTGAAGGGCAGCAAGTGCAACAAGCATCCGAAACCCTGTTATTTTTAGGTTTGGGCTGAACGTGTCTTTAAAGTCGATTCCGAGAACTTGGGAAAAGCCTCGAGCGACCACACGAGCCTTAAAACGTGCTGGTTCACCTGTAACATTTCTCTTAATGCGAAGAACCCATTTAAAATTTATTATTTGACGGTTATTAGGGGGTTCAACAAGAGTCCACGTCCCTGTTTTTCGTAGTGACTCCATTTCGTCTTCC
>JBBBWG010007291.1:0-25423 GCA_037176905.1 Azolla pinnata | reverse complement strand
CCTAGAATATTCTAGGATACTCTAGAAGGTTCTAGAATGTTCTATTCCTAGGATATTCTAGGATACTCTAGAAGGTTCTAGAATGTTCTAGAAAGTTCCAGAGTTTTCTCTAAATATAATAATCATATATCATATAAAACTAGCCTTTAACATTTCACGTTATGATAAGCTACTTCAATGGTTAGGTTTCTTTATCATGTAGTATGAGATCCTGGGTTCAAATCCAGGGGAAGCCTAATGCTCTTAATAATTTCTTGCACTTGCTTGCCGTACTGGCAATGCTCGCAAAACTGATGGTTGGAGAAGGAGAACTTGGGAATGTAGTCGGCCTTGGATAGGTACGTGATGCCGGCTTTGCTCAGGTGGCCGAGTTTTCCATGCCATAGTGATTACACCGAAATATCCACGACAAATAAGTCACCCTCTCTGAGCGTGACATACAGAGGATACAACGAGTGTATCTTCGGACCACGAGCAAGTAGGAGGTTCCCTTTGTGGAGACTTAACCCTCCTGACAAGAAGCTGGCACGGATGCCTGCTTCTTCGAGTTGTCCCACCAAGATTAGCGACCTTGATAGCTCTGGGATGTGCCGAACATCGTGGAGTACGATCGTAGAGCCACCCGGAAGGCTAAGCTCTACTGTGCCGATGTCGACGACTGCACAATGCTGCGAATTTCCGACGCGTACAGGTTCGAAACTTCGAGCCGTATACTGTCGGAATTGCGATCAGAACGGAGTTACGTGCTAGTGGCTTCCTCCGTCGTAAGCAAAACTTCTGCTTCGGTCTTGCTCTCCACAGTGAGGATGTTCGGATTATCCTCCGTAGTATCTCCGCTTATGCGTCGGAAAGTCATAGAAGATGAACCGCAGAAGTTCACCTGCTCAGTACGATTGCCCTTTTGTCGAAATTTTTCGTTTTTCGCTTTGAGGGCTCGGCAGTCGGCCTTGATGTGTCCGGATTTCTTGCAATAGTTGCACGTCAGTGAACCCCTGGAGTTGCTTCAGTTTCTCATCGCGTTCGGCCCGCGCGAGGAACTTCTTCCACGATGTTGTTGTCAATCACCCATACTCTATACGGTGTAGGCTTCACTCGCCGAGTTCTAAAGGAATGTTTTCCTCCGAGCGTCTTTAGAAAGAATGGAGCTCGTAGTTTCGGAGTACTTCACGGCCACGGCAGACGTGTTGCATAGAAGGTTTCCCAAGACGGTGGAAGGCTACTCATCAGCAGTAGAGCTTTCAGCTCATCGTCGATCGTCATTCCTTGTGCTGAGAGCTTGGAAATAACTCCTTCATAGTCGTTCAGGTGAGCCGTGATCGAGTCAAACTCTTTCATCCGCAGGTTGTAAAGGCGTCGTATTAAATAAATCTTCGTAGCGGCCACCTTCTTTTCGTATGTGTCCGACAAAGTCTTCCACAATTCTTTCGCTGTCGTACACGATTGAACCGTGTAATACATGGATTCAGATAGATGCATTCAGATGGTAGCACGAGCTACCCGGTCCAGCTTTGTCCAACGTCCGGCTTGTATGTTGCCGGAGCCGTGTCATGCTCTATTGGATCAATGTAGCCACGGACTATGAGATAGTCCTGCATCTGTTCCTTCTAGAAGTTGAAGTTTGTCCCGTCGAACTTTCTTATGCTCATCTCAGGATGAGCCGGATGTTGAAGCCATTTGTCGGGAAGGTTTGTCCATAGTTATGTCCGATGTGATTACGACTGCGGGTGAGTACAACTGCACTACAGACTACCTGAATGCAGTCTAACCGAGTTGGACACGAATGTGGTAGTTCTGCCCGGAGTGGTTACAACCGCGGGTGAATACGACTGCACTGTAGTCTACCCGAATGCGATCTAACTAAGTTGAGCACGAACGTAATAGTTCTGTCCGAAGTGGCTACAACCGCAGGTGAGTACGACTGCACTGTAGTCTACCCGAATGCGGTCTAACCGAGTTGGACACGAACTTGTCGGAGGCGGAAGTTTTGTCAGAAGTGGTGACGACTGCGGGTGAGTATGACTGCACTACAGTCTACCCGAATGCAGCCTAACCGAGTTGGACACGAACTTGTCGGGGTTGGCGATGACGGTTCTACTCGGAGTGGACACAAGTACCACGACTCTGCCCGAAGTGCGTACGAACCGTGTCGCTGAAGTCCGAGTCGAAATTGGACTTTTACACCTAGTCCGTGGAAGAACGAGTCGTACTAACTCTTCTGAAACGGATTTCGGCCAAAGTACTTCTACACGGAGTGAGCACAAGCCACTGGCTCGGCCCGAAGTGTGTACAAAGTACTGTCAAAGAGAGTACGATTGTCGGAATCGTGGTCTAGTCGTACACTGCACAAGCTAGATCGCGATAAAGCGTTTTACTGCAGACTGCAGTGAAAACGGTCGTAACTCCCTGTGGGTTGCTCCAAGACCAGTCCCGTATTTTTTGTTCTCTCCCTAACATCGAGTCGAACACAATGATGTGTCGCACAGCAAAAGACGTCACCGAAAGCTCTCAGTAGACTGAAGTCTTTACTTCGTGGGTCGGAAGTTACGGATGGCCGTAACTGTATTAAATCTTCTCTATACCGCATGCACGCTCTTGACGTCCACGCCGAGCTGAATACAGCAGGAAGGTAGTAGCAGTAGACGACGACCTGCAACGGATGAACCGCGCTCTAATACCAAATGTTGTGATGAGGCCGTCAAGCGGAACAAGGCACTACCTCCCAGCAGTATGGTAGAGGTGTCAAGATGTGGATTAGCATAGAGAGAAGATCAGATCTGAAGGAGGAAGCTTCAGACCTGAGGCGCTCAGTAATGGCGGCAAAGACACGAGAGAGAGGGAGATAGAGAGATAGGCACAAAATAGAAACCTTCTATTATCTGAAGTTGGAGCAACCAACTTTGTACGACCATACAAGATTGGTATTTATATCCCCAAGCTAAGGCACAAGCCTTTCCGGCATATTACAAATATGGCTCGTCCACTTATGGACAGTGTGAATACGGCCATTAGATACCCACATTCGACAATATCCACGAGGAATAAGTCACCCTCTCTGAGTGCGGCATACAAAGGATACAGTGAATGTATCTTCAGGCCACGAGCAAGTAAGAGGTTCCCTTTGTGGAGACTCCACCCTCCTAACGAGAAGCTGGCACGGATGCCTGCTTCGTCAAGTTGTCCCACCGAAATGAGCGACCTTGAAAGCCCCGGGACGTGTCGAACATCGTGGAGTACGATTGTAGAGCTCAACCTTTCGGGTACTGTACCAATGCCGATATCCGCACAATGCTGCGAATTTCCGACTCGTATAGAATCGAAACTTCGAGTCGTATATTGTCGGAATTACAATCAGAACGGAGTTACTTGGTAAGAGGCACCTGAGTCGAGTGGCCAGCTGGTGGCTTCCTCTGTCATGAGCAGAACTTCTGCTTCGGTCATGCTCTCCACAGTGAGGATGTTCGGATCATCCTCCATAGTAGCTCCGGTTGTGTGCCGTCAATCCCTAGAAGATGAACCGCAGAAGTTCACCTCCTTCGTACGATTGCCCTTTTGCTGAAATTTTTCGTTCTTCGCTTTGAGGGCTCGGCAGTCGGCCTTGACGTGTCCAGGTTGCTTGCAATAATTGCACGTCCGTAAATCCCTAGACTTACTTCGGTTTCTCGTCGCGTTCGGCCCGCGCGAGGAACTTCTTCCACGATGTTGTTGTCGATCACCCGTACTCTGTACGGTGTATGCTTCACTTGCCAAGTTCTGAACGAACGTTTTCCTCTGAGCGTATTCAGACAGAATGGAGCTCGTAATCTCGGAGTACTTCACGGCCGTAGCAGATGTGTTGCATACGGTCGTGACGAAGGTTTCCCAGGACGGTGGAAGGCTACTCATCAGCAGTAGAGCTTTCAGCTCATCGTCGATCTTCATCCCTTGTGCTGACAGCTGGGAAATGATTCCTTCGTACTCGTTCAGGT
Source organism: Azolla pinnata (assembly GCA_037176905.1). Classification (NCBI taxonomy): domain Eukaryota; kingdom Viridiplantae; phylum Streptophyta; class Polypodiopsida; order Salviniales; family Salviniaceae; genus Azolla; species Azolla pinnata. The sequence continues at coordinate 21,458 of JBBBWG010007291.1, read as the reverse complement.
GAGTTGTGGTCGAGTCGGATTCCTTCATCTGCAAGTTGTAAAGGCGTCGTATCAAATAAATCTTTGTAGCGACCACCTTTTTCTCATATGTGTCCGACATATTCTTCCACAATTCTTTTGTTGTCGTACATGACTGAACTGTGTAGTACACTGATTCCGACAGATGCATCCGAATGGTAGCACAGGCTACCCGGTCCAGCTTCGTCCATTCTTCCGGCTTGTATGTTGTCGGAGCCTTCTCATGTTCTATTGGATGGATCTGGCCGCGGACTATAAGATAGTCCTGCATCTGCTCCTTCTAGAAGTTGAAGTTCGTCCCGTCGAACTTCCTTAAACTCATCTCGGATGAGCCGGATGTCGAAGCCATTTGTCGGGAAGACTCGTCCCTAGTTCTGTCTAGACTGGTTACGACAGTGGGTGAGTACGACTGCACTGCAGTCTGCCCGGAATGCGGTCTAATTGAGTTGGACACGAACGTGAAGGGGGTTACGGTTCTACTCGGAGTGGGCACGAGCACGACGGCTCTGTCCGAAGTGAGTACGAACCATGTTGTCGAAGTCCGAGTCGAAATCGGACTATTACGCCTAGTCTGTAGAAGAACGAGTCGTACTCATTTGATGCGGATTTCGGCCAAAGTACTTCTACATGGACTGAGCACAGGCCTCTAGCTTTGCCCGACGGGTGTACAAAGCACTATCAAAGAGAGTACGACTGTCGGAATCACGATCTAATCGTAGACTACACGGATTAGATCACGATAGAGTGTTTTACTGCAGATTGCAGTAAAACGGTCGTAACTCCCTGTGGGTTGCTCCAAATCCATTGTCGTTGCTTACATTCTCTTCCTGACGTCGAGGCGAACACGATGATGTGTTGCACAACGGAAGACATCACAAAAAACTCTCAGAAAGCTCGAATCTTTAATCGTCGGTCAGAAAGTTACGGATAGTTGTAACTGTCTTGAATCTTCTCCAAACCACACGCTCTTGACGTCCACACTGAGCTGAATACAGTAGGAAGTTAGTAGCAGCAGATGACGGCCTGCAGCGGACAAACCCGCACTCTGATACCAAATGTTGGGAGAGAACGTCAGGCGGAACAAGGCACTAACTTCTAGCAGTATGTTGGAGATGTCAAGAAGTAGATTAGAACAAAGAGAAGATCAGATCTGAAGGAAGAGGCCTCAAATCTGAGGCGGTGAGAAGTAGCGGCAAATGTACAAGAGAGAGTGAGAGAGAGGGATAGGCACAAGAATAGAACTTCTATTCACAAGAGTTGGAGCAACCACTTTGGACGGCCGTACAAACTTGGTATTTATACCCCCAAGCTAGGGCTGAAGCCTTTTCAACTTATTACAAATATGGCCGGTTCACTTATGGACAGTATGAACACGGCCATTAGATGCTCGTATTCAACATTACCACTCCTAGAATCACTTAACCTGAAAACACAAAAAAGGTTAAGGCTTCATTGTGTATAAAATAAACCCAAGAAGAAACATCATAAGGAAGAGTCATTATCAGCTAGTGATGACTCGGACGAGAAGATTTCGGATAAGGATCTCATTACTCTTGCTAATAAGTAGTCATCCAAGATCATTTCTTCAAAACAAAATACAATTCGTTGCTAGATAATGAAGTCAAAGTTAGTGAAGAAGGGTCATAATTTTACTTTGCCTATCACTATTATTAATAGGCCTCCAATTCATCATGATACAAGGCGAAGACCATTAGAGATAAGGGAAGCACATTATATTTACGTGCAAAACTTAAAGAAAAAAGTGAAAATCAATCCCCATTCAATCGTGGTTCCGTTTTTAGTGATAATTGACCTAACACAATATGGGGATGTAATTAAATCATAGTAAATGGCACATCAAACATATCAATATCTTGTTGTGTATGTGCAGTAAAAATATAGTAAATGTACAATAAATTTTTGGTAATATTCTAATAATCGCATGACAAAATTTAAGAGAACACATAGTATATAGTAAACTTACGAAAATCGTGCAGCTAATATATTGTCTAACCTCACGATAAATATGCAACTATAGTCGTGATAAAAGTTGTAGCAAATATTTTTCCCTTCTCTAATAAATAAGTATTTATGGACGCAATAAAAGTTGCGGTAATGATTGTTATAAAGTTGTAAACGTCATGGTAACAATCACGATAATGGTCACAATAAATTTGCAATAAACTTGTTTATAGTCCTTGATGCAAGCATTGACGTGATAAAAAATACAAATATTTATCACGTTAATGGGCACATCAAATTTCGTGTCCCTATATAGCTTAACTTTAGATCCCTAGTCTTGTTTACACTTGATTGCTTCACATAACATGGTCAAGTGCTAGGGCTCTTGTCATCATAGAATCCAATATCTTTCATTTTGTCCTCTCCCTAATGTCAAGATTAACCCTGCAACATGACTCACAACAAACGTTAGATACAAAATTGTAATAGTGCTTTGTCTTAGGTTAGTTACAATCCATGCCCATATCAGTTGTGATGCATAGAAGAAATCATCGATTTACTTGAGATTATACGAGAGAATTAGTACACGATGATCTAATAACGAGGGATTCGGAATCTCTAGTTTTATATGGTATTGGCTTTGTTCGGGATGCAACAAAGCAACAAATTGAAACCATATGGCATGGAGATCTATCGATTGTATTCTTTGTCTCGAAACTCAAGAATCAAATACATACATGCTCTTCTTTCTTATGAGGAAATTCTCAAGGGGCAATATAGGAGATTTGAAAACCTTGGCCAAACCAAAGCGGTGAATTTCATAAATCTTGGAAAAGATCTGTCTATTGAACTCTGCTCCATTTTCCCTAACGTTTGCATGGAACATTATTGAATGAGTATAGTAAACCCTCACTTAATTCCACAGTCATTATGCTCATCTCTCTATTAAGTTTACACTTGAAAACATCAAAAACCAGGATGAACACTATATAAAGAAAAATGAGAAAAAGAAATAGGACCCAATCAATATTTTATCAAAATCACAAAAAGTAGACAATTGTTTATAAAAAACATACTCAAAGTTGATACATTAGTTCAAACCGAAGTCATCTACGGTCATTTGTCAACTGTTCACCAAACGATTTGAAACTATATTAGAATTTGCACCTTGAATGATTTAGTGTAATGTGAACAATGCTAATTTTGCATCGTTTGATTTCTTAGGTGTTAAAAATGTTGATGTCGAGATTCCATTGAGATTGAGTTCAATGTCAACAATTTTCATCAATATTTCAAGAACGACTTCTTGTTCATCAAGTCTTTGTTGTATATCTCGCATGTCTTCATCATTTGAATCTGAATCAACATATGCAACCATTTGAATCTGAATCACATGTCTTCATCATTTGAATCTTTGTTGTACATCTGAAAGTGGTTGTTATGCATCCAAAGACATTGCAATATCAGTTCATCAATCAATCTCTTCAAGAAGGTTCTTTCAAATGTCTTCTGATACATTACCTTTTCATTGATACAATCCATGATTTCATCTTGAACTTCCAAATATTACTTTCATTGTTGAGCAATCTACAGCTGCGAATCAAGTTAACTAGGTATGGAAAAATTAATAAAAAACATCTAGCAAAATTATAAATTACATTTTAACACATACTGAAATTAAAATTACTAAGTAATGCCTAGTCGTACTCATACTATTTCCTATTTGGTACTCACACTAATTAAACCATGTCTGGAGCTGTCGATCAGGACCAATTCCTTCACTTCATGTGCATTGCACCATGGATCATCATCAACAACAACAACATCAATAGCAGCAAGATCGGTATCTTGCCATGATTACATCACAACCAAGTCACATTCTCATAATCAGATCACATGATCAATCTTGCCTTCACCCTAATTATCAAGCATGCCAATCAATTCGGCTTCTCCTAATTTGGATAGCTTGCTAATTAATTTCCCAAACAATCATGCTGCATTGCAAAAATTAGGAGTCTACCCAAATTATAGGTTAATTGATACTGGAGCACCTTCTCTGAGAATGCTCCAACTATATTACATAACCAGCAATAACTACATTAGACGATTGAGATTATGGCCTAATTACATTGGGGGCGATCAAGATTATGGATTAATTAGCATGAATGAGCGCCGATTAGAAAATAGCAATAGTAAGACTTGGCGTTAATTTGTAATATTTAATTTTAGTATGCGTTAAAATGTAGTTTATAATTTTGTTATGAATATTTTTATAATTTACTAAGTAACGCCTAGTCGTACTCATACTATTTCCTATTTGGTACTCACACTAATTAAGCCATGTCTGGAGCTGTCGATCAGGACCAATTCCTTCACTTCATGTGCATTGCACCATGGATCATCATCAACAACAACAACATCAATAGCAGCAAGATCGGTATCTTGCCATGATTACATCACAACCAAGTCACATTCTCATAATCAGATCACATGATCAATCTTGCCTTCACCCTAATTATCAAGCATGCCAATCAATTCGGCTTCTCCTAATTTGGATAGCTTGCTAATTAATTTCCCAAACAATCATGCTGCATTGCAAAAATTAGGAGTCTACCCAAATTATAGGTTAATTGATACTGGAGCACCTTCTCTGAGAATGCTCCAACTATATTACATAACCAGCAATAACTACATTAGACGATTGAGATTATGGCCTAATTACATTGGGGGCGATCAAGATTATGGATTAATTAGCATGAATGAGCGCCGATTAGAAAATAGCAATAGTAAGACTTGGCGTTAATTTGTAATATTTAATTTTAGTATGCGTTAAAATGTAGTTTATAATTTTGTTATGAATATTTTTATAATTTTCCCTTCTAGTTTACATGGTTTTCATTGTGTTTGCATATAATATGTATAAGTCTCTACTAAATGGTGTACCGTGTGATACGTACATGCATAGAACAAACCATACTTTTGCAAGCCGCAAACGCAATCGAGAATGATTTGAGCATTCGAGATTGATAAATCACGAAAAGTATGTTTTAGACCAGAAGAATGGTAAATTTAATAAAATATTTAACATTTAACAAGTATAAATTAATTTTTCAAAACAAAAGGTAAAAATTATGATTATTTATTTGAAAAAAATGGGAACATAACATTTGCTCATAATATTAGCAAACATTTGCAAGCTTACATTCGAGCTTGCAAAACCAGAAGCTCGCGAATGTTACCTTCTATGCATACATGTAAAATGCGAAAATGCATTGTGGAGCTGGTGGGGGAGTCATATAAGACAGTTAGTAATCCCACTAAAAGAGTCCAACTTTATCGCTCCGAAGGGATCTTCGTGTGTGGGCACCTTCAGGACCAAGTAGGAGTTGGCTTTTTTACAGGCCTCCCTGCCCTCCTTACTCCTGAGCCAGGAAGTAGTGGCTGACTCACTCAGCACTTCAAATTCATACATACTATCTATAGATACATCGATACACAAAATACGATGCAGAGATGCCCACTTCCAAAAAGCAAGAAGAAAGGCCTCCACGCACGAAAAGCGCATTTAGCAATTGGTGTTGAGGAGGAAGAGGGGGAGGGGGATGTAGAAACCCCCAAGCCCAAGGAACACAAGATGAATGATATTGATGATGCTCTAATAAACCTAACTTCCAACACAAGTTTTAGTCATCTGAAGCCTACACGGGCGCCGTTAGATATCAAGTCCCTGGGCTCTGCTCACTCAAGATCATCATGAACAACGCTTCTTCTTCCTTTATTACTAATACAATACTAGTAGTATGACTGGCAGTGAAGCTGATGGTGGTGGTGGTGATGAACAAGGCCATGTTGTCTACAATGTCCTTCCTCTCCATGACATGTTGGCCGACAATGAAGCGCTGCGCTTCCCGGAGGTCCGTGCCGCAATGCAGGCATTGCGGAGCTCTGGCCTTCCACCAGCACCACCACCATGTCAAAATTGGAGAGAACAGCAGCAGCATTGCGATGAAGATGATGATATCATAGATGATGAATATGCATCACCACCAGCAGGCGTGCGTGTACATAGCAGCAGCAGCAGCAGCCTGCAGTACAGGGGGGGGAGGCAGCCACAAATATATGCAGATGCAGATCATGATGCGAAATCTGAGACTGCCGAATCCTTCGTATCGGCTCGTCATCATGATGAAGATGAGCAGCAGCAGCAGCAGCAGCAACAGCAACAACAACAACAACAACAGGGGTGCAGTAGTGCAGACGAAGCATGGTCTCCGATACAGCAACATAATAATCATCACCCCATGGTGGATGCCGTTGACTCTGATACAGAAGATGCCAGCGCGATCCCTCCTCTACCCAACCTCCAACAGTGCTCGGCATCATCATCACCGGCATCATCGATTTCGGCAACATGGCAACATCGTAGAAATGAGTTGGATATGATGGACTGGCTTGGGCGCGTCTTTGGCTTTCAGGAAGACAACGTGAAGAACCAGAGAGAGCACATCGTGCTGTTACTGGCCAACTACCAAATGAGGCTCCAACCCCCACCCAACCCCATCGATCGCCTGGCGCCCAAGGCCATCCACCACCTGCGCAAACGGCTCCTCGCCAACTATGTCAAGTGGTGTTCTTTCCTCAAGCATGTCAAGCCCAAATACAACAAGACTTGTGCACACAACCTATGGCTCTCTAAGACCACCTCCAAGCGTGCTGCAGCAGCAGCCAGTGATGACGCCGTTGCAGGTGCAGGTTATGTGATCGATGATCATGGCCAACGCGAGCTCCTCTATTCTTGCCTTTACCTCCTCATTTGGGGCGAGGCCGCTAACCTTCGCTTCATGCCTGAATGCCTTTGTTACATCTTTCACAACATGGCATTTGAGCTCAACCTCATCTTGGAATCCAAGCAAACTACTAGCTGCATGAGCAGCTCTAATTATACGCTCCCTCCTTACTCCACGAAGAATGGGTTCCTCCAACAAATAGTGAAGCCCATCTACAAGGCCGTCCAACAGGAGGCTACGGCTTCCAAAAATGGGAAAGCTTCTCACTCTGCATGGAGAAACTATGATGACATGAACGAATTCTTCTGGTCAGACAACTGCGTCTCTCTTGGATGGCCACCCGATACATCTTCAACCTATTTGAGCAGTGCTGAATTACAATCAATCGCGAGCCAACAACATCCCAACGACAGCAACAACAATGTCAGAGTGCGGAAGACCGGGTTCGTGGAGCAACGATCTTTCATCAACATTTACCGTAGTTTTGACCATCTGTGGACTGGGCTCATCCTCATGCTTCAAGCCATGATGATCCTTGCATTTAATGGTGATGGCATACCTTGGCATGTGCTTTATGATAGAGATGTGCAAGGTATCCTGCTCACCATCTTCGTCACATGGTCTGCGATTCGGATTCTGCAAGCGGTGCTCGACATGATCACGCAACAAAGCCTAATCTTCCCAGAGACGAGGCTTATCGGTGTGCGCATGGTTCTAAAGCTACTTGTAGCATGTGGATGGACTGCTATCTTCTCCCTCTTGCTGGCTCAGGTAATGATTGTAACTTTTTGTTTTGTTTTGTTGGCTTGCTTGCTTGCTATATATATATAAATATACAAGGCAGCAGCCAGGTTTGCTTAAGTTGCTGAAGAAGTGCGAGATTCAGCAGAAGGATTGCGTTGGCAGCTTTGCAGCTTATGTTACAATGGAATGTTTTACACACGCAAACAGGTGTGGACGAAGAGAATAGAAGACAATGGATGGTCGGCCGAGGCAAACCTGAGAGTGTTCCAGTTCCTAGAGGCCGCTGCCGTTTTCATCGCCCCAGAGATGCTGGCTTTACTCCTCTTCCTGCTTCCTTGGATACGGAACTTTGCGGAGAGGACGGATTGCTGCATCTTCCATGCATTCACATGGTGGTTCCAGACGCGCATGTTTGTGGCTCGAGGCCTGCGCGAGAATGTCATCGACAACATCAAGTACACCATGTTCTGGCTGGCAGTCTTAAGCGCCAAGTTCTCATTCAGTTACTTCTTGCAGGTGCGGCCCCTCGTGGAGCCCACGAGGGAGCTTCTGACGCGACGAGGACAGCTTTACTTTGACTGGTCCTTTCAGCAGCAGCAGGGGAATGCATTCCTCGTAGCTGTTATCTGGGCCCCGGTCGTTCTTGTCTACTTGATGGACATACAGATCTGGTATGCCGTCTTCTCATGCGCGGTCGGGGCACTGCTGGGCCTTTCATCCCACATCGGCGAGATCCGAAACATGCAGCAGCTCAAGCTCAGGTTTCCCTTCTTCGCCAGTGCCATCACTTTCAACCTGGCGCCACAAGAAGGGCTGCTAGCATTCGATACACTCCCTCACTCGCGATGGATACGATTGCTCAAAGACATGTTGAGGAGGGTGAAGCTTAGGTACGGCCTAGGGAAATATTACATGAAATTCGAATCCAATACACCCGAAGCTCGCAAGTTTGCTTATTTGTGGAACAAGATCATTCAATTCTTCAGAGAGGAAGACCTTGTGAGCAACCGTGAGGTGGAGCTCCTCGAGATCCCGACCTCGTCCTGGGATGTGAGCGTGGTTCAGTGGCCGTCTGTCTTCCTGTGCAATGAGATTGCCATCGCATTGAGCATGACAGAGAACTGGCACGGCCACGATGACAAGCGGCTATGGTCAAAGATATGCAAGAACGAGTATAGAAGGTGTGCTGTCATCGAATGTTATCAAAGCGTCAAGCACTTGTTGCTCATGGTCCTCAAGGAGAAGAGCAAGGAGCGTGACATTGTCAAGTGCGTGTTCCAGGAGATAGACGATGACGTGAAACATGGGAGGTTTTGCCAGAGATATAAGTTGAGCGAATTAGTGGAGATCCATTCATGGGTTTTGACGCTATTGAATGAGCTATTGAACGAGAATCCATCCAACGAGAGCATCGTGAGAGTTCTGCAGAACTTGTATGATGTGGTCATGAGAGATTTCCCTAGAGCTGACAGTGAAACAAGAGGAGAGAGTGGGTGTTACGCGGAGGAGGAAGAGGATGAGGAAGTGCAGGAGGAGGAGGAGGAGGAAGAAGTGCAGGATGAAGAAGAAGGAGAAGCGCAGGAGGAGGAGGAGGAGGAGGAAGAAGAAGAAGAAGAAGAAGAAGAAGAAGAAGAAGAGGAGGAGGAGGAGGAGGAGGAGGAGGAAGAAGAAGAAGATGATGAACTTTTAGATGCGAAGGCTTGGAGGAGAAGAAGAAGAGAGGCCTTGCAAGGTCTACATGCTATCGCTGCAAAGGCAGCCAAGCACAAGAAGCTGCTGTTTGTGAAAGCTGTGTGCTTGAGGGAGATGGAGAAGGAGAATGTAGCATGCCGATTGAGAAGGCTGCAGACCATCTTGCGCAGTACTCAGGAGGCGATGAACAAGGTACCCAAGAATTTGGATGCCCGCCGGCGCATAGCCTTCTTCAGCAACTCCATCTTCATGAACATGCCGCGCGCTCCCGCCGTCGAGAAGATGCTGTCATTCAGCGTGCTCACACCTTACTACAGCGAAGATGTTATCTACAGCGCTGACAAGCTCAACGAGATGCACAAGTTTGGGGGGATCACGACGCTCGTGTATCTCCAGAACATCTATCCCGATGAGTGGGCAAACTGGCTCGAGCGCAAAGGACTCGATCGCATTGAGCAACCCTTGCTCGAGAGCACTCTACTCGAGCTTCGGCTCTGGGCTTCCCACCGCGGCCAGACATTGGCCCGCACTGTGAGGGGGATGATGTATTATGTACATGCCCTCGAGACCCTCGCTTATCTCGACACCGCCTCCGATTTCGATCTAGAGCTGGATTTCAATGACCTTGCAGCTGCAACAGGTGGGAGCTACAACGCTAGTAATGTCACGATGGTGGAAGAGCTTATTGACACGATGAACAGGAGGAGCAGCGGTGGTACTAGTCGTAGTAGTGGTAGTAGTAGTAATAGCAGCAAGCACAGCAGTAGTAGTGGAGGCAGCGGTTCAGCCACAACTCAACTCAAGTTCACTTATGTGGTGGCATGCCAAATGTATGGCGCCCACAAAGAAAAGGATGACCCCAAAGCCAAAGACATTCTCCATCTCATGAAGACATACCCCGCCATGCGAGTAGCGTACCTAGATGAGGACGAGGAGAAGCACAAGTACTGGTCTGTCCTGGTGAAGTATGATAGAAAGCTGGGGAAAGAGGTGGAAATCTATAGGATCGAGCTGCCAGGGCCGTTGAAACTGGGTGAGGGGAAGCCTGAGAATCAAAACCATGCCTTAATCTTCACCAGGGGGGACGCACTGCAGGCCATCGACATGAACCAAGAGAACTACTTCGAGGAGGCATTGAAAGTAAGGAACCTGCTGCAGGAATTCACGAAGCGCTACGGGTTGAGCAAACCACAGCTGCTGGGCATGCGTGAGCACGTCTTCACGGGGTCCGTGTCGTCGCTCGCATGGTTCATGTCAGCACAAGAGAGCAGCTTCGTGACCCTGAGCCAAAGAGTGTTGGCCAATCTGCTCAAGATACGGATGCATTACGGGCACCCCGATGTATTCGATCGCCTCTGGTTCCTCACAAGGGGCGGCATCAGCAAAGCCTCGAAAGCCATCAACATTAGCGAGGACATATTCGCTGGCTTCAACTGCACTCTACGGGGAGGAAATGTGACGCATCATGAGTACATTCAGGTTGGGAAAGGTCGTGATGTCACGTTGAACCAGATTGCGACTTTCGAGGCCAAAGTGTCGAGCGGGAACGGAGAACAAATGTTGAGTCGCGATGTGTATAGGCTGGGCCATCGTCTCGACTTCTTCCGAATGCTCTCCTTCTACTACACGACAGTAGGGTTCTACATAAGTAGCATGATAACCATCTTAACCGTCTATGTTTTCTTGTGGGGCCGAGTCTATCTCGCGCTCACGGGGATGGAGGATAGCATCAAAAGAAGCAGCGGCGTCGCAAATTCGGCCCTCACCGCCTCTTTGAACCAACAATTCCTAGTTCAGTTGGGGATAGTCACAGCACTGCCGATGTTGGTCGAGAGCTCATTGGAGCGAGGTTTCAGCACAGCTCTGTGGGATTTCATGACGATGCAATTGGAGCTGTGCTCCGTTTTCTTCACATTCTCGCTGGGCACGAAGGGCCACTTCTTTGGCATGACGCTGCTACACGGGGGCGCCAAGTACCGAGCGACAGGGCGGGATTTCATAGTGAAGCGCGAGACGTTCTCGACGAATTACCGGCAGTTCTCGAGAAGCCATTTCATAAAAGCGGTGGAGATCGTACTTTTGTTGATCATCTACGAGTCGTACGGAGCCGTGGAAAGCGACTCGGCCGTCGTGTACTTTCTGCTGACGATGTCGAGCTGGTGTTTGGCATGCTCGTGGGTGATGGCGCCGTTCTTGTTCAACCCGACGGGGTTCGAGTGGTGCCAGATAGTGCAAGACTGCGAGGAGTTCCAGAGGTGGCTCTGGTACAGAGGAGGGGTGATGGCACCGAAGGCGGAGGAGAGTTGGGAGGTGTGGTGGAGTCATCACTACGACTACCTGCGAACCACGGGCTTCGCGGGCAAACTGGCGGAGGTCCTGCTCAGCCTGCGCTTCTTCCTCATCCAGTATGGCATGGTCTACAGGCTCCATATCGCCTCCAATAACAAGAGCATCTTCGTCTACCTTCTCTCTTGGCTCTACATCTTGGGAGCCGTCCTCATTTGCATTCTCTTGGCTCACGCCAGCGACAGGTACTCTGCCACATCCCACCTCTACTACAGAACCATCCAACTCCTCGTCTCTCTCTTCATCCTCCTTCTCATGTTACTCCTCTTCCACCTCACCCACCTCCAGTTCCTCGACATTCTTCTCAGCCTTCTCGCTTTCATTCCCACCGGATGGGGGCTTATCAACATTTGCCTTGTCCTTCGACCTTTTCTTCTCACCACTAGTGTCTGGCCGGTTGTGGTTGCGATCGCTCGCCTTTACGAGTTTGGCATCGGGATCCTCATTATGATCCCCATTGCAATCTTGTCTTGGTTTCCTGGATTTCAGAGGATGCAGACCCGGATACTCTTCAACCAAGCTTTCCTTAGAGGCCTTCATGTCCACCACATTGTCTATGGATGGTACACATCTAAAAACTAAGGCTTCCGGATGCTCAAGGTAGTAGTCACTCTTCTCCGTTGCATGTCAAAAGTTGCAACACTCTTTCATTTCATTGTTTATGTTGTTTGTTCCCGAAAATACCATTTTTACTTTCCTTGCTGGGAAATATATATTTCTAGCTGCTTCATCTCTATATGTTCAATTTTCTTTTTTCCCGGAAGATCCACCTTAGCATTAGATTGAAACCACAAACTGACAATTACACCTTGGGAACTTATACACGGTTGAAGTTGACTGATCAACTATTTCCCAAACCGATGACAAAAACTTTATCACAAACTCATAATTGCCACTTATGATTGTCAATACATAAGAGAATTGTCAATACAGATCTGTAACATATTGAAAAAAGCGTTTACGAAACCCCTTTTAAGGGAGGAGTGACCTCGGACATTTATTCTACTTTATTTGATATCGATCATCTTACCTATATTTTCATACTTTTTATACATTATTATTACAACCTAAGAAAAACCTTATAAGATTATAAATAAACTGAATAAGAAAACAACATTATAAATGAATGGTTGTCAGAGGTTAATTGTCGATTGAATTTTACATCACATAATAATTGTAAATATCCATAGCTATCACATTATATGTAGGGTTCACTCCATCCTAAAGCATGCTTTGCCATGATTCCAAATTTATTCAAACACAAACTTCTAGAACATCGCATAAAGAATGGGCCTAACGTAGTGTTAGCCGCACCAACCACTCGCTCCATTCCACGTGTGTTAGGAACCAATTAACAAATACCTTTAAAGAAATGCTTAGAGGTGTTATTTTTTACTATAGGATAAATCCAAAGTCCCCTTCCTATCGTATGGTGTTATCTAACCCTCTTAGACTCGAGAGGGTCAAGCCACCGGTCCCAATTATAGGGATCTTTTTTTTCATCAATCCAATAATGGTCTTCTTCTTCATGGCGAGGTTTAGCTAATGAATGCATTATGATAACACAATTAAAAACTAAACTATTAGTCAACCAGTTTATAATCTAGATTATCTTCATAAACCTAAAAAGAACAATTGGAATGGTTAGAAAATTGCTTTAGGTTTTTTATAACTGTAGAGTCATATCATAAGGATCAAAAGAGGAAAACATGAAAGGTGGATGTAAGAGAGATTGGGGCTTATGTTCTAAAATATCCTAAAATATTCTAGGTCTAGAACATTTTAGAACACTTTAAAAATCTTTTGGTTATTCTATAGGAACCTATAAATAGAAACATATAGATCATATTAAATCAGTTCGAATCGGCACTAGTTTTAAGCTCCCGAAGACTACGTTGTATTAAACTCCTATTGTATTCATTTTATTATAATAAACACATTTTTCTCTTATCATTCCTCTCTAATCTCTTCTTCTATTCTCCTATATCTTTCTTCAATCTCTTGCTTGGTTCTAACAAGGACCGCCAAATCTTCCCCATATTTCTTGGCTTTAGATGATGTACCCCCAAAAGTAAATATATTAGCAAATATATTTCTACCTGGAATGAAGCCCTTTGGGAGTCATGTATGTTTTCTATCATTATACGTACTACCCAATCAACACTACCCTCTATGAATATTTTGTATATAATAGTTGATGTCGAGTACAATAAATCGTTGATCTTGTCGTTAACTCTCCACGACACTTGTCTCCAAATGATTTCTTTAGCTATTTGGACATCTAGTGTAATTGTTTTGGCAGTTAAGAGGCATTTGGAGTAGTTGGAGGATATGTTGTTAACCTCGATGGGATCTGTAATAATTGAGCCGTGTACTCGTAGTTTTGAGATACCCACCATTGGTGCTTTCTTAGGGAAGTTATTAAAGAAAGTATTGGTACGCCTGGCACCCTTTTACGTCCACTTCGCATATGTGTTGTGCGAGAAAATACTTTCTTTGCTATCAATCACTCTATACAAGTCTCGTTTGGCTGAGTGTAGTCGTGATGCCATATCTGTAATAACTGAAGGGAGGCGACACCTCTCTTGATTTTTTGTATTTCTTGTTTTCTTTTTCCTATGTGATCCTCCGCTTTGTTAAGGAAGATATAATTACATCTCTTAAAGACTTGCCACAAACAAGATTTGAACCCATGATGTCATTTCACATAATCAAGTGATCTAGTCCATCGATTGAACATACAATTATATAATATTTAGTTTAATATATCTTTATTATGATCTAAAATGTACTATGTCTATCTATCCATATACAGATTAATATGCTTGTATACATCTAAATATACATATACATGTAAATATACATGAATATATGAATATTTATGTGTATATATATGTATAGCATGTATATATACATGTGAATATAAATTAGGCATGTACATATATAGACAAATATGCATATAACTATGCATATACACACAAATATGCATGAAAGAATATATATTTAGATGAATTTGCATGTATGTATGCATATACAAGTGAATACATGCTAATATAAGCTAATTTGCAACAAACAATGCGTCTATGTTGTACCAACACTGTGGAAAAATGTGGTAAATATCCATTCTTGTTGCAAGTGTGCCACGAACTTCATTGCTCCTTTTATTACGCATTTGACGTGATGTTTACAACAACTTCACCACGATCATATGACAAGATTTGAGCCCATGTCTCATTTAACACAATCAAGTACTCTACCCAATCGATCCAACATATAATTATATATTAAAATCTTCAATATCCAGTATTTATCCATATACAAATCAATATGCGTCTATACATTTGCATATACATATACATCTACATATTGTACATGTAAATATACATGAATATATGAATATTTATGTGTATATGTACATATGTACCCAATACAAGTGAATATGCATCAAACATGTAAATATACAGGTGAATATGCTTGTATTTGACTGTTTACAGGTGAATATTGTCGAATACGGGCATCTAGTGGCCGTGTTCACACTGTCCATAAGTGAACGGGCCATACTTGTAAGAAGCCGTAAAGGCTTTAGCCCTAGCTTGGGGGTATAAATACCAAGCTTGTATGGTCGTTCTAAGTTGGTTGTTCCAACTCTAGTTAAAAGAAGTTTCTATTATTGTGCCTATCTTGCTCTCCCTATCTCTTGTGTCTTTGCCGCCACTTCTGACCACCTCAGATATGAAGCCTCCTCCTTTAGATCTGATCTTCTCTTTGTTCTAACCTACCTCTTGACACCTCCACCATACTATTGGGAGCTAGTCATTATTCCGCTTGACGGCCTCACACACAACATTTGGTATTAGAGCAATCTGGTTCTAGATAAACCATTTGGTATCAGAGCGCGGTTTCGTTCGCTGCAGGCCGTCATTTGCTACTACTACCTTCCAACTGTATTCAACTTAGTGTGGATGTCAGAGCGTGTGGTCTAGAGAAGATTCAAGACAGCTACGGCCATCCGTAACTTTCCGACCGGCGAGTAAAGACTTAAGCTTTCCAAGAGTTTTCGGCAACGTCTTTCGTTGTGCAACACATCATCGTGTTCGTCTCGACGTCAAGGAGAGAATACAAGATACGGAACTGATTTGGAGCAACCCACATGGAGTTACGACCGTTTTACCGCAATCTGCAGTAAAACGCTCTATCGCCATCTAATTCGTGCAGTGTATGATTAGACCACGATTCCGACAGTCGTACTCTCTTTGACAATGTTTTGTACACACTTCGGGCAGAGCCAGTGGCTTGTGCTCACTCCGTGTAGAAGTACTTTGGCTGAAATCCGCTTTAGAAGAATCAGTACGATTTCGTTATTCTACGGATTAGGCGTATCAGTCCGATTTCAACTCGGACTTCGACAACACGGTTTGTACTCACTTCGGACAGAGTCGTAGTGCTCGTGCCCACTCCGAGTAGAACTGCCACCCCCTTCATGTTCTTGTCCAACTCGGTTAGACCGCATTCGGGTAGACTGCAGTTCAGTCGTACTCACTCACGGTTGTAACCACTCCGGACAGAACTACCGCCCCCTTCACGTTCGTGTCCAACTCGGTTAGACTGCAGTGCAGTCGTACTCACCCGCGGTTGTAACCACTCCGGACAGAACTACCGCCCCCTTCACGTTCATGTCCAACTTGGTTAGACCGCATTCGGGTAGACTGCAGTGCAGTCATACTCATCCGCGGTTGTAACCACTTCGGACAGAACTACGGACAAGCCTTCCTGACAAATGGCTTCAACATCCGGCTCATCCGAGATAAGTCTAAGGAAGTTCGACGGGACGAACTTCAACTTCTGGAAGGAGCAGATGCAAGACTATCTCATAGTCCGTGGCCAGATCGATTCATTAAAGCATGACACGGCTCCGGCAACATACAAGCCGGACGTATGGACGAAGCTGGACCGGGTAGCCCGTGCTACCATTCGGATGCATCTGTCTAAATCCGTGTACTACACGGTTCAGTCGTGTACCACAACTAAAGAACTATGGAACACGCTGTCGGACACTTATGAAAAGAAGGTGGCCGCTACGAAGATCTATTTGATTCGGCGCCTTTACAACTTGCGGATGAAAGAATCCGACTCGATCACGGCTCACCTGAACGACTACGCAGGAATCATTTCCTAGCTGTCAGCACAAGGAATGACGATCGACAATGAGCTGAAAGCTTTACTGCTGATGAGTAGCCTTCCACCATCCTGGGAAACCTTCGTCAGGACCGTCTGCAACCCATCTGGTGCGGCCGTGAAGTACTCCAAGATTACGAAGTCGTAATGTACACGGTACACCCCTTCAAATTAGTAAGGGCATGAATATACATATCTTATATATAATATAGTATTATACATGCGAAGGGCAGGATTTGAACCCTGTACCTACACGTTATTAAATAAAGAGCTTTCCACTACACTAACATCTCATAAGTTAAATTAGATGCATCCAGATATGATAGAAGCCTTTCATGAGCATTTCATACAAGAGAAACATGCATGCACGACTAGAGTGCATGCACACATGCACAAATAGTCTACATACACATATAGGCTACATACACGAATAGCCTAAAGGCACAAATAACATGCATATAATACGTTTATAGGGTCACTACAGCTATAAGAACAGGGGAGCGGAAGCCCTGAGGGGAGGCCCCGGAACTCTTTATCATCCAATCTTCACGAAATTCATCAATTCACAAGTTCAACCATCAGATCATTATTCTTTCTGAAGAAATTCTTCAAGTTAAAGCATCTCAGAAATTGTTCTTGCTCCCATTCTTGCTCCCTTCTTTCCAATCTCTTCCTCTCCTCGTCAAAGACCCCAGTGGTCATCACCCGACTCGCGCAAAGATCCGCCGCCGTACGGCACGACAACGAGCTCCATTCTATCTAAAGACGCTCGGAGGAAAACGTTCGTTCAGAACTCGGCAAGTGAAGCCTACACCGTACAGAGTACGGGTGATCGATCGCAACATCGTGGAAAAAGTTTCTCGCGCGGGCCGAACGCGACGAGAAACCGAAGTAAGTCTAGGGATTTACGGACGTGCAACTATTGCAAGAAACCTGGACACATCAAGGCCGACTATCGAACCCTCAAAGCGAAGAACAAAAAATTTACACAAAAGGGCAATCGTACTGAGGAGGTGAACTTCTGCGGTTCATCTTGTACGAATTCACAACGCACAATCGAAGATACTACGGAGGATGATCCGAACATCCTCACTGTGGAGAGCACGACCGAAGCAGAAGTTTTGCTTACGACGGAGGAAGCCACCAGCTGGCTACTCGACTCGGGTGCATCTTACCACGTAACTCCGTTCCGATCGCAATCCCGACAATATACGGCTCAAAGTTTCGATCCTGTACGCATCGGAAATTCGCAACATTGTGCGGTCATCGGCATTGGTACAGTATAGCTTAACGTTCCGGGTGGCTCTACGATCGTACTCCACGATGTTCGGCACGTCTCGGAGCTTTCAAGGTCGCTCATCTCGGTGGGACAACATGACGAAGCAGGCATCCGTGCCAGCTTCTCGTCAGGAGGGTGGAGTCTCCACAAAGGGAACCTCCTACTTGCTCGTGGTCCAAGGATACATTCGTTGTATCCTTTGTGCGTCACACTCAGAGAGAGTGACTTATTCCTCGTGGATATTCCGGTGTCATCACTATGGCACGGAAGACTCGGCCACCTGAGCAAAGCCGGCATCACGCATCTATCCAAGGCCAACAACATTCCCAAGCTCTCCTTTTCCGATCATCAGTTTTGCAAGCATTGCCAGTACTGCAAGCAAGTCGCAGCCCCACATCCGACTAGTGCGCCGAGAGAATCGAGTCCGCTCGATTTGGTCCATTCGGATATCTGTGGCCCGATGCCACATCCGTCTCTCAGTGGAGTGTCGTACTTCATCACCTTCATTGACGACGCTACGCGAAAGGTGTGGGCTTATCAGACTCAGACAAAAGATCGTGTTTTTACGATTTTGAAGGATTGTCTCGCAATGGTCGAGAATCAGACGGATCGGAAGCTCAAATGCCTATGATTCGATAACGGGGGAGAGTATAAGTCTGACGAGTTCGTCCAAATTTGCCGAGAACGCGGCACTAGACGAGGGTTTACGACTCCTTATAGTCTAGAGCAAAATGGAGTAGCAGAATGGATGAATCGTACAATCCAGGATCGAATTGTTTCTATGCTGCACCATTCCGGACTTACGGACTACTTCTGGGCCGAGGCGCTACTCACGGCCGTGCACATTATCAACATGTTGCCGAGTAGGCCTCTTGGATCGAAAATTCCGCAAGAGCTTTGGACAGGAAGAAAAACGGATTACGGAAAGGTGCGGATATTCGGATGTGAAGCGTACGCACTTGTGCCAAGGGACTGAGCGTCGTAAACTCGAGTCAAGGTCACGAAAATACGTTTTCTTAGGATATGGACCTGACGGAAGTTTCGGCTATCGCTTATGGGACCCGGAGACTCACCAAGTTGTCCGAACTTCGGACGTGGTCTTCAACGAGTCCGCAATGCACAAGGCTGTCGATCACCCGATAGAACTACGGAGAGTTACGTTTGCGGACGTACCCACTCCTTTGGACGTCCCAACACAACACACGAGGTCGACTTCACGGTCAGCCAACCCTCTTAGTACGGAAGGAGCCGTACTTGCGAAAAATTCAAGTAACGGAGCTACTATTAGTCCGACAGGGTTGGATGAACCAAGTTCAGATGTGCGAAGTACGATCGCACTAGAACCGGCTACCCCAGTCATTTGACGCCTATCGGAAAGACTGTCGCAGCCACTTGAGAGGTACTCTCCCGGCTTGTTCTTTACGGACACCGGTGAACCTACGACATACAGAGAAGCGATGGAAGCTACGGATGCTTCAAGTTGGCAACTTGCAATGGAGTCCGAAACGAACTCCATCCGAACAAACGAGACTTGGGACTTGGTGGAACTTCCGCGGAATCGGAAAGCAGTCCCGTGCAAGTGGGTCTTTCGAATCAAACAGGTGTCCGATTCTTCCAGTCCGAAGTATAAGGCGCGCATCGTAGCCAAAGGGCTTCGGCAAGAGTACGGCGTAGACTTCGACGAAGTCTTCTCACCCGTCGTTAAGATGACAACCCTTCGTTTCCACCTCGGCGTAGTCGTGCTCGAGGACTTGGAGCTTCTTCAGTTGGATGTAAAAATGACATTCCTCCATGGTGATCTAGACGAGGAAATATATATGGAGGAGTTGCAAGGCTTTGCGTCACTAGGCCGTGAACATCTCGTATGTCGGTTACGGAAGAGCTTGTACGGTTTGAAACAAGCTCCGAGGCAGTGAAATAGGAAGTTCGACAATTTCGTACGATCGATCGGCTTTCTTCGATCGGATGAGGACCATTGCTTCTATAGTAAGGACGCACCAGATGGGAGTCCCATCTTCCTTATCCTCTATGTGGACAATATACTGGTCGCCGGTCGACATATCGGAGAGCATGCCGAGCTCCGACGGCAAATGCTGCTTAAATTCGCAATGAAAGACCTTGGTTCGGCGCGTCATATTCTCGGGATGAAGATCACACGGAATCGACATTCGCGACAGTTGTATCTGTCTCAGTGCGATTACATCCGACGAATTTTGGAGCGATTCAGCATGCATACGGCTCGATCTGCTACAACACCGCTACCTGCCAACCTTCGGCTGTCACGGAAGGACAAAAGACCATGTTTTCATGATCTTCAAGGATTAGCTCGCAATGGTCGAGAATCAGACGGATTGGAAGCTTAAATGCATACGATCCGATAACGGGGGAGAGTATAAGTCTGACAAGTTCGTCCAATTTCGCCGAGAACGCGGCATTAGACGGGAGTTTACGGCTCCTTACAGTCCGGAGCAAAATGGAGTAGCAGAACGGATGAATCGTACAATCCAAGATCAAATTGTTTCTATGCTGCACCATTCCGGACTTACGGACGGCTTCTGGGCCGAGGCGCTACTCAGTGCCGTGCACATTATCAACATGTCGCCGAGTAGGCCTCTTGGATCGAAAATTCTGCAAGAGCTTTGGACATGAAAAAAAACCGGATTACGTAAAGGTGCGGATATTCGGATGTGAAGCGTACACAAATGTGCCAAGAGACGAGTGTCTTAAACTCGAGTCAAGGTCACGAAAATGCGTTTTCTTAGGATATGGACCTGATGGAAGTTTTGGCTATCGCTTATGGGACCCGGAGACTCACCAAGTTGTCCGAAGTTCGAACATGGTCTTCAACGAGTCCGCGATGCACAAGGCGGCCGATCGCCCGATAGAATTACGGAGAGTTACGTTTGCGGACGTACCTACTCCTTTGGACGGCCCAACACAACACACGAGGCCGGCTTCACGGCTAGCCAACCCTCTCAGTACAGAAGGAGCCATACTTGCGAAAACTTCGAGTAGCAGAGCTACTATTGATCCGACAGGGTCAGATTAACCAAGTTTGGCCTTGCGAAGTACAATCGCACTAGAACCGGCTAGCCCAGTCATTCCACGTCGATTGGAAAGACTGTTGCAGCCACTTGAGAGGTACTCTCCTGGCTTGTTCTTTATGGACGCCGATGAACCTACGACATACAGAGAAACGATGGAAGCTACGGATGCTACAAGTTGGCAACTTGCAATGGAGTTCGAAATGAACTCCATCCGAGCAAACGAGACTTGGGACTTGGTGGAACCTCCGTGGAATAGGAAAGCACTCCCGTGCAAGTGGGTCTATCGACTCAAACAGGTGTCTGATTCCTGCAGTCGGAAGTCTTCTCACCCTCGTTAAGATGACAACCCTTCGTTTCCTCCTCGGCGTAGTCGCGCTCGAGGACTTGGAGCTTCTTCAGTTGGATGTG
>JBBBWG010007280.1:11482-25424 GCA_037176905.1 Azolla pinnata | reverse complement strand
AGAGAGAGAGAGAGAGAGAGAGAGAGAGAGAGAGAGAGAGAGAGAGAGAGATAAATTGTCTGTACATATATAGAGAGAGAGATCAACTGTCTTTACATAGGGCTCTCCTCTCATTTTGTCTGTTCGTGATCTGTGCGCTAACAAAAACATGTGAATCTACACATTCTAACCTTTACTTCACAAAAGTCGAAGTACAAAATTGCTTCACTGGCTCCATGCGGTGCACACGCAAGCTTGTTGTCTCTATCGAGGCTTGGCAAGGTCTTGTGAGTATATGCAAAACCTTCATCTCCCTTTTTTTCTATGATTATTTCGTTATTCATTAAAAAATTTCCATTTTCTTTTTTGTAGACCTAAGCTAAGTGTTAAGGAATGGTTTGGATGTTCTTGTCATTCTATTACTCTTAGATTAGATGGAATTTGTTGAATCAAAACCTGGATGCCTATTTGGATCGTATGGCTATATTTGGCTCTATTTACTGTTTTGTATGCACATTCTGTGGATGTGTACCTGTACTGTTGCATAGAGTGTTCCGTTATAGTAATATTGTTGAATCAGAACCTCACTTTTATATGGGACAGTGATAGAAGTACAACATGTTGAAATGGTCGGAGGCTAGTTGAACTTGGTAAGCAGTAGCTCTTTCGGTGTACATTTTTTTCTGTTCAAGATAGAAGCTTATCACATCAAACTCCATCCAGCCATCCCAATGATGGATGCTGTGATTGAAGCACAATAACATGAAAAAGAGGTCTGTTATATTTAAGGAATGCCTATGTTAAGGAGGGTAATTGATAACTCGTCAAGGATGATTGATTGTAGGCAAGAAAGGTTTTAAGCCCTGTTATGATGCTTTTCGGGCAGGATAAATGAAGGTCTTGCCATGAAAGAGGCTATGCGTGTTATAGAGAGTCCAGGGGCAATGAGTGATGGAGAGAGTCCAAGGGCTTCCCCAAATTTGAAGAGAGCCTTCTATTTGATTAGGGAAGGAAAAAATGGAAATTCAGTGTCAGTTCAGCTTTGCTTGATATGCATGCATTCATATTTGTAGAATTGAATGGACTATACATACTACAAGAAAAGGACATAACGCCTATGGAAATTAGAACTGAACATAAGATGGACAGTCAAATCCTATGTAATTAGAGCTTTTTGGGCATAAGCAATTGAAGGACTGAATGCATCATCAACCTCCACCTAATTTCTTTTCTGAAATGTAGGGCCTTTGACAGTTAGCAGAGATGGTGATCAAAGTGCATAGCTCAAAATACAATTAACGGAATCCAAGTATGAAAGACAGTCAATCCTTGGATTTTTTTGTGGCAAAGGAGAGGAAGAAAATAGCCATTTTGGTAGAGCATATTGCCACTTCATCTCCCTGCATTGGTGCATGTGCAAGGGGCTGTGTTGCCAGACTTTGCGAACAGCTAGCCTCTTTTTAATGGCCTTATCTGATGATCCTCTTAGGTCATTGTGTTGTTCTGTTAAGGTGTGAATGCTATCCAACAATATACTCTTGAACGTTTGCATTGGTGATTCCTTTTAGCCCTCAAAAACTTATAGCCTTCCATATAAACCAATTTGTAAGGCTGCTGATCATATCTCGTTCCCTGTGATCATCTGGATAACAAATGTTCCCCTGTGATAATCTGCCCAACGATAGCACGAGTTATGAAGAAGCCAACCATGATCATTGGTTTCCCTGTCAAATTTCAATAGATCTTCATCTGTAGCTGACCATTGAATTGAACCCAAGAAGAGGCCTCCTCTGTCCATAAAGTGGGACATAAGTTGCAAAATCTGACACCACACTTGTTCAGCCGGCATACAATTCCATAGACAATGCTCAGTAGACCCACATGGATAGTTGCATCTCACATGATTCATGGGTTCACCTGCTTTCCAAGTCCATTCATCCACACAATCTCCTTGTAACCTAATAGCCATTGTATTTAGACTGACTGGAAACAAAGGCAAAGAGATAGGAGTTCGACAAAAGCAGTTTAGATATTATAAGAAAAAAAAGTAAATGACCACTTACAGGCACTTAAATGTGCTCTTAGAAGAAGGGAATTGAATGTTGATGGGACATCTCAAAATGGAAAGAGCCACCAATGTGGAACCTTCACTTCCAAAACACCAGATTATCAGCCTGTGAAAGAGGAGTGGCGTGCAACAAGTACTAGTTGATTAGTTCTTACATTACAGGGCTACAACACCTGTCGTGGAAAGTGCACCAACAAAATGTCGTGGCAAGGATTAGAGAGAATCACATGACCTGCCATCCCTTTCGGGTTTGAGAAGCAGGATGGAACTCTTTCTTAGATTTCTAGATCCCTTTTGAAGCCGTGCTGTCAAAAAATTGAACAAATAAGTTGCATTGCCTAATCAAACTAAGCA
This sequence comes from Azolla pinnata, assembly GCA_037176905.1. Lineage (NCBI taxonomy): Eukaryota > Viridiplantae > Streptophyta > Polypodiopsida > Salviniales > Salviniaceae > Azolla > Azolla pinnata. Next base: position 23,023 of record JBBBWG010007280.1, on the reverse strand, counting down.
GATTCTGCATCCTGTGGAAACACAATTCAAACATCTTGTTCTGTTGGGATGCCTCAGCTGCATATATCACTGTACCCTGGGCTCTCAAGTTGTGTCTGCGCTAGGTATTGATCAAACTTGTCGCAACATTTTGAATGCCGTTCATTACTGCTTAATGGGTGAAAGACCTAAATCCTTGGGACATACTACCACCGTAGGTGGATAAAAACGAACATTGAGGTTCCGAATGCTGCTGATGTGAAATATTCTCTCAACCTGTTATTCCTAGAGTAATTTCTATGCATTGAATGACAGCACTTTCACTTGGCACCATTGGATCATGTTGGATCACTTGGCACCATTGGATCCCTGGTCCCTTTAGAGTCCTACACTCCATAGAGATTGTTTACCTGGTACTGTCCCTAGGCCTGTTACTGATGATGCAAGGTTAGAATCCTGTCCTTCCCAGAGTAGTATTTCACTGATGGCTCAGTTCCTCTAGAGAGCGGCCCATTCCACTTTCCATCTGAGCTGCTGAAGAAGAGCTTGGCCCAATCACAGGGGACATGAAGCTTCATATTGTCATCCTGTCCAGGTGCAAGCAGTCGTCATCTTCACCAACATGTCTATTTCACCATTTCTTTCTTCGAGACAGTGCCCATGTGGGTAAGTAGGAATATCACTACCTCATGGTACCTGTGATGCAATGTAAAGCATAAATGCAATTATTATTGGCGATCAGATTGAGTAGGAATGGATATCCTTCAGATATTTTAGATTCTTATCACGTCAATTATTTTCTGTAGGCAATAGGCCCGGAGGATGTAACCGTTGTCATTGATAGTGCAAAGGATACGACCAGTGCCAAAGGAGAGACTATATACTTTCAGAATCCGTTCGGGTTGACCATACATAAACCTGAACCTCTTCTCAAATTTGCAATCTCATCTCGTATGGTAAGTCAGATCCCATATCTCATGTCAAATGCTCAACTTTCAGATGTTCATGTATTACTTTCGCCTTTGTTCAATATCTGAAGAATGATGTTCCGTAGTCAATTGTGTACTAAATAATAAAGCTTTTGAATTCCGTATGTACACTTATGTGCTGATCTGTTTCTAGAAATCATAATCATGAATCATCTCTTAACACAATTCTTGAAGAAGTTCGAACATATACAGCTACAATGGGCCTGAGTAGGCTTGTTAAAAGCACACTTAATGAAACCTATAAAGCTGATACGTCAAAATCCTTGTTGAAAGTCTATTATCATGTCTTATCTTAAGCCCACGCTTGCATCAGTGTCATATGTGCTGGTAAACTTCTTATAAATTTATGTGTCATCAATATTTGACTATAACAATGAAATCAGCTCACCTGCATAACCCTAAATATTACACAGAAAATAATAACTTAGAGGAACTGAAGGGAAGCATGTCTCTAATAGGAAATGCCATCACATGCTGAAAATTGTTCCTTTTGAGGGAAGTTAAGTAAAGATTCATGCTTTAAAAGGCGGGCCAATTAAATATTCCTCTTGTAGACACAAATTTTGCCATTGAGAAGATAATGATTTCAGATGGTAGGATAAAGCAATCAATTATATCATGCTCGTAATTCGAAAGCCCATAATATTCCATGAAAATTTGGAAATTTATTTGCTGTTTTAATTTAGATTGTCCCGTATGGCATCTCGGAGAAGTGCAGTTCGAAACACTGTATGTATTACAACAATGATAAATGTGTATGTTCTCTATTTTGAAGTATCCTACAAAAACTGTACACATGAACCCTAACACTAAATCCTTAAAAGTATGTACATAAATAATAGTTTGTAGATGCACTAGATAAAAAAATATTCAAGCATTTCTAACAATGATGAGTAAACTAAAAGTCAATAGAGTCATCTTTTATAATAGTTGAAGGAACTCGAAAGTAAATGTGCATATTATTTAGTTGAATGTGAATTAAAAAATGGATGTTTCTCTAAAAATAATATGTGCTATATTTTTCATTGAAACACTGAGCATTATGGAGTTGATATGAATATTTTATATAACTACATACTGTAAATAATGTTTTAAATTGGGCCATTCTCTGAATTAACAGACACTTGTGCTTTCTTTAATTTTCAGAAAAAGAAACACTTCTTCGACATTGGTGTAAGTGCTTCACAAAGTGTGTTCAACATAAACTTGTAGATAATAAACATACAAAGTGGCTTATTAAGTAATATCAGTGACTTATTATGTAATTTATTCACATTTCAGAAAATAAGTAATATCAGTGGCAGAAGAGGCAGTTGGAAATGATCAAGAATGACGTAGAATTAATAAAAAGGATTCCAAACGTATAGGAAATGACCATTGTAGGATTAAAATATGATCTTCTCTGGGTTTGAACATTTTCCTAGAGACAATATGTATGAGAGAGCTTTTGCTGTTTTCTTCACTATGTACTCGAGTGGAAAGGTCTTACATCTGTTCAGAGTAATTTCTACAACCAAAACTAGTTGATGTTTGTTTTTGCACAGTGAGAGCATGCCAGTGAAAGTTGTTTGGGACACAATCATTTGCTAAGTCTCACAATCTACTGTCACTTGAAAGATATGAACAGTGAACAGAAATATGGAGTTACACAATGAGTTTATGCGTGTAAAAAATTTCTTAATATATTTTTAAAAAATGTTTTGTTTGTATTTTATGCATAGATTAGCGTCAGTATTACCTTCGTAGCTAGAGAATATCTATTAGTAATCCTTTTATACAACAAAGAACACAAATATAGGAAGCTATTTGCAGTAATGTATTTTTCATACTATTGCCAAAAATGAGGTCTAATGCCACTTCTATTACAGGCTGCCTATTTTTGCAAACCAGATCTACTTTTAGATCGCAAAATTTGTCCACGAGACCATACTAGTGTAAGTGATTATGTGAATTTTAATTATTGTTTGAGAATGTTAAAATTTCTATAACCTCAACTTCTGTCTTGTCGATCCGACACATTTGCCGACTTAAAATTTTCTGTATTAAAGAAAAAAAATGAAAGAAAATTGAGTCCCATCAATCAACTCTCCAAAGTCTTCCTCGTATATTTAATATCAATATACAAGTTGTGCTAACAGCTGTTGATTTCTATTTAAGGTCTCACACTGCCTTCAAAAAGTAGCTAACTTTTGGAAAGGCATCCATCTTTGTATAACTGTATTCTTATATAAATGTCAAAGAGATAGATAAAAGTTGGGCACAGGATAATTTTGGTAATGCTTGATAGGGTTCCCAAAGGTCTAGATTCCGTGTGCATCGCGTAAGCCCTTGTTGATAAAAATACTTACTTTGGTTGCCAGCGGCATAGGTTTTCGAGTATGATTAGCTCATCATAAAATAAAATAAAACACCTAGATATCCATGAAACAATATTACTGTCTCAAATACAGTAATATGGATGCAAATTATGATGGTGTCAAGATTTTTACGTTTGTTAAAGGAGTAATCAAGAAGAACAGTTTATATAAAGATTTATTCCTCATATCTTTCTGTTTATTGTGGTTTTTCTATAACAAAAAATGGAACAAGTTAACATATGATCTGTTTTTACAGCCTGAAGGTTGTTGTAATTGCTTCATTAAGCCACAAAATGCGTTTGCAACACCTAGATGTGGTGCATATCTTAATTGTAACCAGTATTTTGACAAATGTAAGTTATATTCACCGTTCTTTCTGAAGCTAGATCTTTTGGTTGTCAAACATTTATTCGTGCTTGTGATGCTTTGTAGGTACTATGCATTTTATGAGAGAAACATCGGAAAAGTATGAACATTCTTCTCCATCACTGAACTTATACTAGTAAAAAATTTGATACTACACTACTTGATGTTTAGCTGAGAAATTTCTTGAAAAATTTATGCATATGAGAGCTTAACATTAAGGATTCGAATTCCCATGAAAGAGTGGAGAATTCTATGCAAATGAACTTTTAATAGAAACAAAGGATGTTACTAAACCTGCAAGGAGGATAAATAGAAGGATTTATCTGAACAGGATTAAGGTAGTTGGAAGGTCAGTTAAATTATTGAATGCACAGCTATATTAGTTAGGATAAAACTGACAAGCATAGACGGATAAACAGAAAGAGATAAACCTTTATATATGAATGCTACAGTAGCTAGTTTCACACACCTATGGTAACAAGGAAGGAAGTGATGAAAGACAGCAGAACGCAAATACACTACATGCCTATCACAACAACCATGCAAGAAAGCCTAGATGACCGACAAGTCTCTCCAAGAACCAATGAGGAAATAGCTTAGATATTAGGGGCATCTCTGTGAAGAACAATTTGAATAAAAAATCAATCCTTATTTAGTGAATAATGGTGGCCTGAAGCTTTGGTGGATATCAACATATACTGCCCATTCCTTGAAAAATAACAACAGATGGACAACAGATGAACCCCTTAAAAACATCACTGAATATGGACAACTAAAACTTGAAAATCGAAGAAGATATTTAAAAACATTGCTGTTGCAACATGTTCGAGATTGCAATGATATTCTGCTGGTAACTAGAAGACAGTGCTTATGTTGTATATCCTTGAACATCAACGAAAAAAGGGTTAAAGATAACAAGGAGAAATGGTAAGAGGTGCATTCCTATGGTTGGGGTTGAGCCTGATGTACATAGTTCTGACTCCTGGGATGTCTTCAATGGGACACTGCCTATGAAGGTGCAATTGACTCGTAATAAATTTAACACTGGAACATTTAAATGGAAGTTGTCATGATTCATTTTTGGGATCACCAGTACTTCGGTCAGAACATTACATGAAGATATTTTTTCTATTTGACTGTCTTAAAAGTCATTTTGGCCTCTTAAAAGACGTTAACGTCATTTCTTTCTTCCATTCATCTTGTTTACCTTATGGTTCCTCTTATTCTTTTTGATAATTCTAATGCCAGTGGTATCTTTGCTAGATGAAGACTCCTTACAGAATTTTGCACAAATTAGTGCAGACCATTCTGGCACTCATGTTTACATATAGTTTTCAGCCAAAAAGTTGTCCATTCCCTAGGTGGTAGTTAAATAAAGAATTTATTTCAAAGAGCCAAAGGATTCTCCAAACACAAAAATGGACACTGTTTGACCTTTTATAGACACAAGGATCTTCTCGACTGTAAGTACATAAGTGGGTTTGTTCCTTAAGGAAGCATAATATCTGCGAGGAGAGTAAGGATTTAGCACTTGAATTTAACACATTATCTTGGTAATAGCCACCTAGATCCACTTAATTTGAATGCGATAGCGGTGTCTGAATAATATGAATATATGTGGACACCTAGAGTCAATAGAAAGCTTCAGCTATAGTAAAGCATTAATAATCATAGGAATGTGTAGGTGGTAGAACTAATTAACCACCTCATTGTATTTGCTGATGAGATAAGACTTACAACATTCATTCATTAAACTTGATAAGATAGACTTGAAATATATTTTTATAGGTACCAGATTCTGGAGTTATCTTCGCCAGAACTTGTATTTGATCTATCCCTGATAGTTGATATCAATGGAAATCCACAGGTACAATGTTATGTCAATCTACAAATTTCCATGTTCAAAATATATGATTTATTTAACATGATCCTGGTAAACATTATATTACTTCTAGTAGCATGGCAGATTCAGGGCTCATGTAATGTGAAATAATTTAGTTAGTTTTTCACTGTCATATGCGTCCTTTGTTTTTTATGTTAATTTAGTGACCATACATCTTGCCATTTGAGCTGTAGCCGTTGTGAAAACACATCCTCCAATACTATAATAGATGCATTCATCCTCCATCATATATGGAGACTTGGATACTTCCCAAATTAAATTGTTTTATCCCCTATTGGAAGGCTATTTTAGTAGAGACACATGGTATGATCAACTTCATTGTGGTGTTGTACGCCAGCTTCAATTGTTCCATGAAAAGAGGTAAGGGGCTGCATAAGTTTAGTGTAAAATTGTGCACATGGTGAGAAAACAACATAGTAACCCTATTTTGTTCGGTATCCTTTTGGTCCGTATGTTCATCACAATAGAAGCTTCTTGTTCAAGTAGTTCAGCACAGTATACATGAATGTGGAACATAGTATAGACGAATGATATTTAACTATCCCCTTCAACTTGCTGTATATTATTGGGGCTCCGTCAAAATCCATCTCTCTTCCATTTCTAATTTCTCTTGTTCAAAGATTTACCTTATTTGTCCACACTTCCATTTCTTCTTCTCGTAGTGGCTGTTGGCTTAAGCCTGTTGTCATAATCACATCTAAGTGTCAAATAAACCTAATAAATCACGTGATATTTTCCTTTACTTCTTAAGGTAATAAAATAACCCTAATGTAACAGTGAATACCTAAAACTTCATACGGGCTGTTAATGTCTATAATGTGTGGTGCGGAAACTATGTCCTGATGCATGGAAAATGATCATGACTAAGCTTTACTTTCCTGATATAATTGTGCTCCATAAATGTTCTTTATATAGGCATCATTTACATTTGACAAGAAAAACCGTGATGGTTTGACGAAAGACTTCTCTATAAGCATCAAGACGACTAGCAGCTTATACCATTATGACATAAAATTGAACTTCAACGACTATCTGATAGCTTTGCCTTGTTTAGATCACCTGGTATGGGCTCCTGATTTTTTTTCTTATCCACATGATTTAAAGGTATAAATAATTCCACACATATTAGTCCAAAGATATTTACGAATGTATAATTTGTATCTAGGCAACCTGGCATTTTAAACATCAATTAATGTATTTCTTTCTATTTTGCTTCCCGATATGATTCATTTCATTATTGTTACATTCTGTATGTAGTATGTGTGGTTTCACAATATTTACACTGTATATCTAACAACTTTATTCCCTCTATTTTTTATTGTGTGAATCAGTGTTCACAATATGGTCTTGATCGTGCGGTTTGGCTCATTCTAAAAAAATCTGAATTCACATTCGACGGAAACGGGTGTAATAAAATTGGTATGTCCAACGCATTTTTCGTAAGTTGGCTTTCGGGTGATGAGCAACGTTGCTACGAACCCATTGAATCATGTTTGAGGAACGACATCAGAGGAAAGATAAGGGTCAGAAATACGTCCCTCCTTATGATTATTTTTTTCAAGTATTATATTGTTTATGTTTTCTTGTCATTCTTGTCTTTATGTTGTCATTATGTAGTTGTTGAAGTGTTTAGTCAGAATTCAATATGAGCATGCTGAGAGCTAGCTATGTTGTTTTATGGGACTTCAGAAAAATTCCTTGACATTGCCAAGGTTCTGGACGGCATTGTGTTAATGATGGGAGGGAAGGGTGTTGGTTCAGTGCATCATGATAACATGCTCATATGATGTGTTGAACCTCAAGCAAGTGGTTATTGTGATCAGTTTTCATATAAATGAGGTGACAGTACTGATAGGTCAAGCAGACAATGCCTGAATTATAACATATGCTCAGTCTCTTGTATCAACCGTTCACGTAAGGATCATGATGTTCTAGTAGACTAAGAAAACTCAAATGATGGTCAATTTGGAATTTATTGTACCCAAACATTTGGCAAAGAAAATTAACTTTTTGACAAACGTTATGTGTTGACTAATTTGTGTAAAAATTGAAATTCTAATCATTATGCATAAAGGCTAAGAATCCTTGTTGTGTGAATGAGAGAATTATGTTTGAGCGATGACACATTTAGAAGGGGATTGTGTTTTATGAGTACCACTGGAAAATGAAATCAGCTTTGTGTATGCAGGAGCAAGTACGTTACAAAACGACATATCAGGAGTGGTTGTACAGTATTGATAAATATGGGAAACCATTCTCACTGGTAGAACTTCCTACTGTAAGTTGAAAAATCCTTTGATGTAGTTCATTTCCTTATAAATCAATTTTGCACACATATTGTACCGTTTGAAATCCAACTGTCAAGTCAATAATCAATTCCTCAATTGATCGTTGCATGGGCCATATTAAGATGGAATGCGTGACTACATTTTTTCCAGGAGGGTAGCCACATTTTTGTCTTTCATTCTGTTTTGCCAAATTCATATTGATAGTGCTATACAAAGGCTTAATTAATTGAGAGCCATGTGTTCGCCCAAAATACCCCAAATGTGATAATAATTTGTATGGCAAGAGCGATTGATCAAATTTGAAGATACGATCCTAGACATTTTCAGGTGTCATTGTACCTACATACGTACTGCAATATCACATATAAGTAGGCACCTGATAGTTGGGAAATGGGATGATGACATGGCAATAAGCTATAACATATATAAATGGCAACTTTGCTGAAAGTTGTTTTAGGCCATTGGATTAATGTGCTGGGTATTGTATAGAGAATGTAACCTGAAGCTTGGCTTTAACTTGCATTTAAGGCATAACATTACTGTTGTTCTTTAGCGGATGTTGATTCCTCATGCTCTACAGCCAGGTGAATGTAGATGTGTCTTTATACCGCTTCAAACCTCTGAAAAGTTATCGATAAACATGGAGATCAACATTGATAACATCAAATTCTTGAAGAAAAGGTAAAATATTCTTTATGCTTCTATGATAAATGTGTGGATATTTTCAATGGTGATCATGAAAAAGAGATAAAACTAAGGAAATGTATATATATCAACGTCTTCTAGTGGTCAAAATGAGTTACATACTACATTATTGACTCACGTTTGAGACAAATAAACCAAAATATGTATAACTACAAACAAAAATAAAATAAAAATGAAAAGCTTGATTCGCTTTTCAAGGACTGTCACAAAGTCATTACATCAAAATGAACTCTGCAAGTGAACATAAAGCAAGTGATAGAAGATTTTGGGGCACCAAGAATGGTGGAATTCAAAGCTGTAGTGAGAAAAACCTGATATTTAATTTTGATATTCATAAATATTCTATATAGGAACACTGTATAAGCGTTATCTAAATGATGCTATCTTGAACATGATTTGAGCTAGCAAAAACTTGCAATTATGAGTCAGCAAATTTTCCACTGATGTTGCTTAATGTTTGTGTAGGAGTCTTGGAGTTATTGAGACCATTCGGATAACTCCACCACCAAAGACCTTAGGTGCAAAGAAAGATACAATCGCATCTATAACAATCTTAAATATCGGCTCGACGCAAACAGTGTTTCAAGTAGCTGTAAGAAACTTACTCATAAGCTGCAACCTGTTTCTCGATAAACAAAATTTGGAATAAAAGCGATAGTTCATGTTCTAAATTATTTTTGCTGTTATGTACATCTGCACAGATGACATGTGATATAGCACTTCCAATCAGCAAGGTAAAGTTATTCCGGTTCTCATTCTTTAGGTTTTAAAAGCACATTAAGGAAGATGCATGCAATAAGAATTCAATCATTTTTATCAGTGCACATCTAACGTAATATTATTGTGTCTTAATCCATGGAATTTCTCTGGATAATAGATTAGTGATGATATTCATATCGTTACAACTAATACTCCCACATTCATTTCACATGGAATCAATTTGTGGGAGATGTTCAAACTTATGCTTATTGACCTCTTAGAAATTCAACAAATCTTGATTTTTGTGCACCTCGGCCTGTTTGTCTCTTCTGGCTTAAAGTTATATATCCTTGACTCTTGACTATTTCTCGTAGAAGGATACTAATAATATGTATGGAAGCCTCAATGTAAGTCTATTATCAAGGCTGCTTTTTCATCGTTAATTAAACCAATCAATCGTTTCTTATCTAGAAGTTTAACTATTAATTCTCTGCATACCCATTCGATCATTTTGTACCTGAATTTTTCGCAGTTATTTTATGTAGTGTACTAATGTATCGATCTATAGTTATTAGTATTTGACCCATCAATAGCAAACAGTCAAGTTTACAAACTTCTCTATATGTATAGTTAGCTTAAGCTCACATCTGAATTGGTTTTTTGATCAAATCATGTAAATATTCAGAGCTTTTATCGAGATTCTTTTGGTAAGTAATTGTTTTTATGTTGATTCTACATATAAAGCGAGCCTCGAAATACATTGGTCCACAAGAGGAGGGAGTCATACCTCTCTACATGATTGTGCCAACAAGTTCGAAGTTCGAGTTTATGTGCTACGGTATATTAAAATTTCCACTTCTATCTAGGCAAGAGAACAAGAAATAAGTCATATGTTTAACCTTGGATCTTCCCTGCCTCCATAGTTACCTTGCTAGATGGGGAGAATAATCAACTTGACCAACGCATGCTGTGGATGTCCACCGTCGCCGATCAATACTCTCTGAAATACGTGGTAAACGTCTCTAACTTTGTTCAAACACTAGCATTCTTTTGATTGATGCCAAATTCCACATTTTAAGGCAAGCAAGATGAAGATGTGCGGCTATTGCCAAACTTCAAAACCAAAGATGCCATCTTCTACGCATGTTGTTTATTCGACCAGCCTAGCTGATGGACGTAACGACTCTCTTATCTTTAAGGTTTCCGTTTGTTTTTGCAGGTGGGTATGCCACCAAGTCAGAATACACTTATTGGAGACAATCATGAACTTGGTAATTTCTATTGGAGTCTAGTAAGGATATGCAAGGGCATTGCAGTTGCATTGTCAAAAGTATTGGGTACCATTGTCATCCATTCCTAACCATACATTCTTTAATTACAGAAGGCTATCGTTCCTTCTCAAGTGTAAATACCCCAGCCATAGCAGTGAGGAGAGGGCATACTAGCATACATCAAACCGATATAAAGCATTTGGATGTCGTTGGTTTGCAACCATCTTCCATTGTTCTCATGTAAACTTTCAGCGGTTTGTAAGGTTTTTGTGAATCTGTTAGCATCATCTTCAGACAAGTGTTAACAATGCATATTTCTTGAGTCATTTCAATGATTTTGAGTCAAATTCAGTCAATTTTAGTAGCTCTTCCTCTCCTATTGGTCGAGGATTGGAGCAAACGAATGTTGCAAATGGGTAATAAGCTTAAAAGCTTTGGTTCGTTGACCTCATGCTGCAATCGAAATGCAACTCCATTGTCGTGTCGCATATTCTTTTCTGCTTCTTTTCTTTTAATGTGCTTCCGAAATAAAACGAAATGCAACCGTTTGTTCTATTAACTGGTCCGTTTGATACCCTTAACGTTGAAAAACAGAGCTCTCCAAATCAGGCATCCCAAATCCCTCTTAATACGTGCCATGAGTCAATACGTCTGACTTTTGTCGTTGGCTTCTCTCACGGTGAGGCTTGCAAAATCATCAAAAGAACAAAGTCTAGACTAGAAGATGCAGCATATAAAAGCCTGCATGTGTAAAAAAACCTACACTACCTCCGGTCAATCTTTACAAGCCGCTAGATAACATCACTAAGAATGGATAAGAAACAAATAACAAACAACAGTGGGCATCCTTCACGAACAAAGCCATAACTCCACCATTAAGCTATATATGTATACACACACACACACGCACGCAGCCAACAACCTATTGTACAGATTGACTCGAAGGCAAATTCAGACCAATTGACATGATTTGGATTGTTTCTT
>JBBBWG010007269.1:2823-25453 GCA_037176905.1 Azolla pinnata | reverse complement strand
ATGACAGAGAAGGGGGGGAAGGGAAGCACAGGAGCAAGAGGTCTTCGCGCGATGGCGATGCGACCGTTGCTCGTTATGTAGCATCGCCATGGCTTCGCTCAGTCGAACAGAAAGACGAACAGGTTCTTTTCTTCTTCTTCTTCTTCTTCTTCTCAAGAAATTCAACTAAAAATACAAACAAGAAGAACTTGTTGCTTGAAAAAGAAGAAGAAAGAAGATGGAAATGGCCAAAAAAAATGCTATGGACCTCTCTGCCAAATTTGCTCTGATTTCCAGATTTGGAAGAAGAAAAATCTGGAATCTCTTTGCTTTGGCCCCAGAAGACTCTTGGGCATTGAGTTCAATTTTGAGTTTAATTTTGAGTTAAATTTTGCCCGAAAAGAAGACTTTTCGCAAAAGAAAGCTCTGCTCTGGCCCAGCAGGACACGTTTCGATTGAATTCCTGCGTTTTTGGGCCCGAAAACACATTCATCGGCTGGCTGCATCCGAATGCCTGCATTCTGCTTTTGGGGGCCAAAACACATTCATCAGCTGTATCCTACTCTCTGGCCAGACAAAACCGGTCGCATTCTGCTCGAGTGCAAACACATTCATCGACTGCATCCTGTGTTCTCTGGGCCTGATAGAACTGGTTGCATCCTGCTCTCTAGCCAGATAGAACTGGCTGCTGCATTCTGCTCTGGAGCCAAAAAACACATTCATTGGCTGCATCCTGCTCTCTGGCCAGATAGAACTGGCTGTTGCATTCTGCTCTGGAGCCAAAAAACACATTCATTGGCTGCATCCTGCTCTCTGGCCAGATAGAACTGGCTGTTGCATTCTGCTCTGGAGCCAAAAAACACATTCATTGGCTGCATCCTGCTCTCTAGCCAAATAGAACTGGCTGCTGCATTCTGCTCTGGAGCCAAAAACACGTGCATTGGCTGCATCTTGCTCTCTTTGGCCAAACAGAATTGGCTACATTCTACTCGAGTGCAAACACATTCATCGGCAGCATCCTGCTCTCTGGCCAGACAGAACCGGTTTAGGCTCAAGAAAAACATGGAAATAAACAATATGTGGATTTGTTTGAGAGATTTTGAGTTTTTGACTCATCCCCGAGTCTTGTTCTGCTCTTTCTGTTGTACGTATATTCGAACCGGCCAGACAGAACCCTAAACCCTAAACCCTAAACAAAAACAGGACACCGATAGACAACGCACTCGCTTCTTCTCTCCCTTGACTTCTTCTCTCCCTTGACTTTTTTCCCAGCCCTTCTTCCACCCCTAAATAGAAATCCATCTTTTTTTAGCAGCTTTCTATAGCATCTTTCGCATTCTTATGCCTCCATAAGCTTGATTACCATATTCCGATCCGATTTTTCTATGCTCAAAAACAAGTCCGTCGATCCACACGTTCGTGCCCATCGCTGCATTTATATATATGAGCACTACCCGCACTCCATCGTGCAAAAGAAAAAAAATAACACATCGATTCGCACTTTAACACATCTTTTTTCCTTTGAAACTTTTAAGAAGCCTAACAAACCCCCAAAACAAATTTGTGAAATTACAACAGTTTGCTTCAGATGCATGTGGTGTAGCACAAAGATTTGGTTTGTGGGCTAACTCTTTCATAAATGAACCCCCAATACCTCTGGACCAAAACCTGTTTTGCTGCATCAGAAAATGAGTTAGTTCTATATATCAATCAGTTTTGTTTTTTTTTTCTCAATTCCAATAGGGCTTTATTTATGTTTCATGTTCGATTTCATCATCAAACGCCACGAAATGGTTTTGTATGAAAGGCACCATCAATCTTGTCACAGCATGGATGGGAGTTGTTGCTTTATGAAGGGCCTTAAGTATTCGACATACCCATCGACGACTATTCCGTCATTAAGCGGGCTCTTTAGCGCTTCTTTGAACAAACTGTTGTATGCATCCCCATCATAGCTTCCCAATGTGGAGTCCAAGAAATGGTCGGTGTGATTGAATGAATCCACCAAAAGCACCGCATTCTTCCGGATCTGCACACAAACACGCCATCAATTGCATCGAAGAGGTTCGAATATCGAATCGCTTTTCTCTCTCGAATCGAACAGCTTCCAAATCAAATGGGGGTCCCCACCTTTTTGAATAGAATGCGGAGCTGTTCCTTGGCTAGCTCCACTTGCTTTGTTGTCATGTACCCGACCGAGAGGAACTCTCCCGTGTTCTCTTTTATCAACGAAAGAGCGTAGACAAAGAACAAGAGTTTGAGCTGTTGCTTCACCTGTGCTCCTGGGATATCTTCCTTGAGCTTATCCGCAAACCTACAAGTTATCATGGCAATGGCTCAAATACTTGACAATATTGGTCAAATTACAACAAGAAACAAGTACAATGTAACGCTTTAAGTGATCACGGAGCACTCCTAGTCACTAACTATGCCCGAGTGCATATCACCCTAGAACAGTACCACGTATTATGTATCTCTTACTGAACTGTCGAGCCCCGAGTGTCTACCGAAACTTAGCTTCAGAATTGTTGAAAGCTGTGCAAGGGATTACTTTCCAACACGTTTCTTAACATGATGCAAGACACCCAATAATGAGAAATATGATAGGAAATTAATTGGATTTCCCTTTTTACTAGTGCGAGCCTCACTTTGAAATAACAATGAGCTGACAATGTGCCTTTGCCATTGCAACAACATCGTTTGCATATTCAGCAAGACCTGCACTAAAACAAGAGGAGCACACTTTATATCTTGTTCTGATACAGTATCTACCTTCTTTAAATGTCTAGGGCATACCATCATTGAGATTCGGCATTTTAGCAACTTTATCAGCACAGTGACAAATTAAACGCAAAGACCTTGCCTCAAATGCGTCCAAAATAACCAATTCATCCAGGAAATCCTCTCCTATTAATCATAGAACCCATATTTAATGGAAGTAACCAGTTCACATGGTTCCAAGATTTCATTCAATGTTGACATTTATTTTGCTTTTTTCTTAAAGGCCTTAAGATAAATGAAAGAAGGTACCTTTGACCACTGCGCAATGATTCTTATTGAGGCTAGCTGAGTTGTTTATGTAAGCTGTTGTGCCCGAGGTGAGAGATCCTTCTAGATAGTTTATGTATACCGTTAGGACAATTCTTCCAACCTAAATGTTGTGCAGTCCACGTGAGAAAATAAAATGCCTCCGATACAAGGAAGAATACAACAAAAAACTTTCATGAACGAGAGATTACAGGTCTACATCCTTAGTTTTCAAATATCAGTATATATCCCTATACCTTCACACAGTTAACTTTCTGATTTACCGAAAACTAAAAACCAATATCTGATTGGATTAACATGTTTTATTTTCTATTAAGTGACAGATTGATCTTTCACACTTGTATTCACTATTTAAAGCCTATTAAAAAACAGTGATTAATACCATTATTATATGTCTACTTTCAGACAATTTCCTAATCCATTCAACCTCAACGTATATTTTCTGATTATTTTTTGCATTCTGTAAAGTTCGATACCTCAGAAAATAAGATAACGTTCTCTCCCTCGTAAGTGCAGGCTGGTAAATAGGCTGCATATAGCTCTGGCAATCCACTTGAACAGAGATAGCCATGGCCACCACAAAGTTTTCTGCATTCTTCTATTCCATCCTGGATTAAGTTACGTGACCTATTTTCAGTGAATATTTTCATTCAAAGGCCAGTAAAAGTAGAATATTCTCAGCAGTTATTTCAAGGAGACCATTAAAATGACTTATTCGTAGTGAGAAGCTCATGTAGGTCCAATAGGAACTTACAGCTGTCACTGATGTTGTTAATGCTTTTAAACCAGCCGTACAAACGTGAATCTCTCGTAAAGTAGAGAAGTCATTTTTTTTCAGCCGCCTTTGTACATCATCATAAAGCCATTGCAACCAATGAGCGGCGAATTGGAAAGCATATACTGATGCTAGCAAAGGAAAGAGTCTTTGTTGTTGTGTAGCATAGTCGAGCACCTGAAAAGATGTGACGAATGTACGAAGTTATATAAATGGATAGAAAAAAAAGTTTATCAGAATAATTAAAAATATGCTAGGTAATGTGACATAGCTGAAATGCAAAGTTTATAACAATACGTTATCCACACTACATGTTTCTCCTAAAATAATGCTTTACCATGACTCCACTGATACCATTGCCTAAAAAACGTCATTCTTAACATGATGAAATTTTAAGGGTGAAATATGCTAATGCAGAACTTGTTGTCAGTTCACATATTAAATCCTTTAACCTGCAGTTCCTGCATTTCCTCATTTAAGCCAAATTGTCTTCTGATGGCGCTATACCGCACTGCAATCGTCACAGCACGTGACAAACAGACTGCAGCTTCTGCAATAATGATCTCTCTTGCTGCCACCATACCTCCATACAATATCTGCTGAGGTACACCAGATCTTTTGTATTCCCCTTCTTTTGTAACTTCTGCCATTCTTACCAGACAAAAAAGTTCCCACTAAGACATAAGTTGTATTATCCAATAATGTTCAACAGGATGCATCCGAGAGTCAGTGCAACGTAAACAGTGAATTAATCATGAAATCCACATACTAGATTGCTTCTCCAAACTGGTTATGACGATGGATTACAACAGAATTTTTTTCACTCTGAGGTCCTGGAACCTCGGCTTTAAATAGATAGATATATGGTGACTTACGCAGAGAGGATCCAAACTTTAATCAACACTTAAATCTCAAGTCACTAGCATGATTCCTCATTTGAACATGTAGGCCATCTATTTATATAGCAAAATTGTACTTTTCTTCGTTTTTGCAGATGCAAATTTTATTTCCAAGTCCATTATTGCCTCCGACCTAACTCACCTCATGTGGCAAATATGCTATACACTAATAAAAGTCGGAAGCTTTTCTCTTGGTTAAAGGTGTTAATGATGGAAACATGAGCAAAAGCTTCCCATGATTGCAATGCTTCATAACAGGAACAAAAATTGTATAATCTATAAACCTAACTCACCTCATCAGCATGTTTTTCCGAGGTATGCAAACTGAGTTGAAACGCATAAAGCCATTGTCCACTGAATTGTTTCCTCCATTGCCGAATTTTAAACCAATATCTCCTATGACGATTCCCGGCAATGTTGAATGGTTTTCCAAACTACGAAGCTGCACAATAAAAGCTATAGTAGCCAATCTATCTGTTATTATTTGAAGACTTGATTTCATTTGGTATAGATTATCTCATCCATTAGAATCGTATCATGCAGCTGAGGGTTTACACATAAGAAAGCATCATATTCACATTACGCATAACAAATTATGCATACCATGTATGCCATAGTCCTTTTCCCCAATTATAAGCCTTGCCTGAACCACAGCATGGGTTGCTACATAGCCTAGACCTCCAGGCCACCACTTGAGGCATAGAAAGGATACTATCAGCATGACGATGAATGAACACAGTTACAAATTCGAAAAGAAAAAGTGATCGGGGAAACTCAATACCTTAGTAGAGGAGATCGTTGGACTTTGAAGAACAAATTCATCTTTTAAGGGATTGAATGTTGCAATAGTTTCCAGTCCTTTGACATTTGAACCGTGACCAAGCTCAGTTTGAGCATAGCATCCAATTATTTCCATTCTTCTGGCAAGCGGTAGCCAGTACTTCTGCTGTTCCGCTGTCGCCTGGCCTTCAATAACTGGTACGAACATGTTCTACAAAGAAATTACATGTGACTGTCTTAGTTTATTGGTGCCCGCATAACACTTGAAATTAAATTATTTAAGGCATTCTTTATTCAAACTAAAGTGAACAATAAAGTGCATACCCAATGAAGATCAGCATATGACCGTTCATCGATGAAGATCCTCAGCAGAAATGCCTCTCTATCTGCAAGGTTTAAATGGCCCATATTAGAACCTCAACCAATGAACAAGAGAAAGTAATATACGATAAGAGTACTTGTGGCTTACAATTCTTGCACATTACATGACTACATTAAGAGAATTCCGAGAACCAGAAGTATGGTTCAAGTATGATAAGGATATCAAAACTCAGGTAAAATGAGCATGAAAAATCCATGATGAATCAGTTCTATCTCTCCTATCAAACCCTTCATAATGATGATAAAAGATTCATCTGCTGGACGATCCCTCACTCCACTGGTAGTTTTGGACAATGTTATACACCATAACTTCACATGTCAAGGTAAAAAGGTTAAGATATGAAAAGTGTGGGGTAGAAATACAATGGTGGTAAAGCTTACCTGAAAGACCGTGCTTTACTACGATTTTTCTGGCATGTGCAGCTTTCCTTAGTCCACTTTTGATAAGCTCTTTTCGTGTTAAATTTACTCGGTTGTCTCTCTTGAAGACCTGAAAATTCCATCAGATCACTTTTCTCAAAAACAATGGTGCCTGAAAACATAGAGATCGATGTTGTTGATAAATGCCAAAAGAAACAGATGCTTGAATAAGCATCAATATCTTATTCTTCTTCTTTCAGCGATATCATAATGGTGGAAACAAGAGAGGCATGCATTCGCAATGCTATACACCCAACGGATAAGAGAGTCAGCGACAAATGATGCAAGGTATCCTTGCCAACAATATTACACACTCACTATCGTTGAAGCAAGTATACAATATATCAAAAGGCAAAATCTTGATCAACACTGAGAGACATATGAATGGCATATATGTATATACACCACACACACAAACTCACACACATTACACAAAATTGCATATGCACGCATATATGTATAGAGATACACAGCTACGATCAAAAACATAATTTCCCATTTTCTTAGAGCACCACATAGATGCATACATCCCAAGTGCACACATACACAAATAGGTGCAGCTGCTTGCATATTATACACATACGCAAACAGCTGCAGCTGTTTGCATATTATACATACCCACACTCGTCCACACTCGTCCACATACACATAGCCACACCCATATACATACACATACACATACACATACACATACACATACCCGTTATGCATGCTCTTACGTGTACACAATGGTTTAAAGAGACAAGTATATACACAAAATCGCAATGACCATCGCTTACGCATTGCGATTTTGTGCATCTACTTGTCTCTGTAATCCATACCCACACACGTATACATACACACACACAAACACATGCTCTTACGTGTAGACAATCGTTTGCAGAGACAAGCGGATACACAAAAATTCGCAACGACTATCGCTTCCGCACACATACAGAGACACGGGAGAGCACCCACGGGATCCGATGCGACGAGCGAGGAGAGGCGTTTGACGATCTCGAAGTTGGGAAGGCCGCCCCAGAAGGCGACCTTCATGGCGTCCAAGTCGAAGTCGGGGTTCTCCCGCTCGAGGCTGAGGGAGGAGCTGTGCACCGCCTCCGCCATGGATCAGGATGCAGGAGCAGGCACACGGACGCAAGCACAGATGAGCTCGAGCTGAAGGAATGGAGATCGAAGAAGAAGAAGAAGAGGGGGAGCATCTGTCCGTGGAGGAAGACGAAAAGGCGCACGTGGGCGAATTCTGAGTACAGAGAAGACGAAGAAGAAAAGGTCTTGTGTATAATTTTTACTGTGCATTTTTAGTTTCTTCTGTTTTCTTCTGTTTTGTTCTGTTCTGTTTTCTTCTGTTTTCTTCAGTTCTGTTCTGTTCTGGAGTTGAATTTCCCACACTGCAAAAGAGAGGAGATGCTTCTGGCATCGTTCATTTAGGTTTTTCGTAGAGAAGATGTTTCGCGTTCTCTTATTTTCGGTTCGATTTCCTTCAGTTCGCTTCTGCTCAGCTCTGCTCAGTTCTGTTCTGTTTCCGTCTCCGTTCCGGAGCCCTACGAGTTGAAATTGGCCACGTCGCGAAAGAGAAGATGCTTTTCTGGTGTTCATGTGCGTTGTCTGGTACTGTGCCAGGGTTTAGGGTTTAGAGTTGAAATTGCCACTGCGGATAAAGGGGCACGAGGCTCTCTCAATTGAATCGGTACTGTGCCGGGCGGGCCATTGTGGATAAAGGATCCCGGCCTGAATCGGTATTCGGTTCTGTCGACGCAGAAGAGACTCTATTGCAGCTGATCATTCATTCGCCAAGGCCCCGTCTGTGTACAACATCGTTTGCGTTCGATATTATCAGACTTTGATCACGCCGATCGATGGATGTGCAGATCACAAACCGCATCGATGTATTGGCTCGGTCTTGACCAATTCGAACACGAAATATGTGTGCTCATATGACCATTATCTTTTGGATCAACGTTTTAACACGTCCTTCATCGAGTGTCTCGGTACATTCCTCGGCTCTGAGCATGAGACTGGAAACACTAACTCAACTAGCGGAGAAGTTGTTGATAACGAATTGCGTGTAGCTAAATTAGCTATTTCCGAGCACTGTTTTAAGCTGGCAAAACCCGATTTTCATGACATGCATCGAATGACAGTAATTCCTATGAAATTAGGCCCTAATCAACGGCATAAACGTCGAGAACATTATTGAATAGTTATGATGTTGCATGGCTTAATGCTCTTAAGACATGGCACATATAATTGATTTAATCAAAGAAACTAACTGATTTAATCAATAGCTTGTCTAATTGGGCGATTTCAAGAGTTACACGAGAGCATGTGATTTGAAGCAAGTATCATGCCGACATATTAACACGGCAAACCGTAATCAATGGGTTGATTTGATGCTAATCACACCTCGACGTGGGCAAGCATGCGATGAAAATATTCATGCTGACTGATTGATGATCACGATCATGATCCTAGTCTATAGCTTCACCCCTTCTAATCTTCATATCGCGCAGTACATTAGCGCCACCGCTCATATATCATTTATCGTTTGTCTTGTTTTTTGATGATCCGCCACCAAAGAGGCAATTCGAGCGCGATCATCGTGTTCCTCGCCAGATAATCATATAATTGGACGATTGCACGATCAGAGTATTATATCGAGTTTGATGTGATCCGATCTGACATCTGAATCATCAATGCCATCACCCGCTTCTTCTCCCCGATGCTTCGATGACGCCGGAGACGATCGATGCAAAGGGCTCGGGAAGGCTATGAAGCGAGGAAAGCTCTCGCCGGCCATGAGCACGATGGGCGGGTTGTGATAAGCCTGTCGATCAAACAGCAAATATCGACTCGATGAGACAATCAAGATCCAGAACACCGAATCATTAGCGTCGGATCAAACTAATTACGGAATGGAGTCTAACGTCGACTGAGTCCCTGAACACCTAATTATTAGCGGATGATTGGCCAATACGAAATGATCTAACTAATTACCAGACGGAGAATAAAAGACACAGGGCGCCTAAATTAATAGCGAATGATTCGAGGGCACCCAAGATGGAATGATCAAACTAAATGATTACCGAACGGAGATGATTAGCATCGAGGGCAGCTACGGGCGGGCGAGGCGGCGGATCGAATGCGGCGATGCGTCGGGAATCAGGCGGCTGGTGACGATGATGATGATGATGACGATGCTGATGCTGAGGCTGAGGCTGATGCTGAGGCTGATGATGTTGATGATGGATCATGGCTGGATCAATGGCGAAATCAGCGAAGAGATGCTGGTGATGGGGATGATGGGCCACGCGAGGATCGGGGAAGATCATCGGCATCATGCGGCCATTCATCATCACCATCATCGCCGTGGGCACATCAGCGGCGCCGATTCGATCACGATCATGATGATCGTCGCGGGGATCGCGAGCATCATGCTGATGTCGATCTCCCTCTCCATGATCAATAATGGTACTAGAAGTAGCCGTAGCACACATCGATCGCAGCTTCCTCTTCATCTTCGCGCAATGGAAGCACAAGGAGGCGGCGGCGGCGGCGAAGAGGATCCCGATCACCGCCCCGCCCGTGCCCAATGGGAGCGCGCCATGTGGCGTCGCCGCCGCCATTGCCGGGCTCGCGGCGGATGCCATGCAGGAAGGTTCTGGTGGTGCTGATGAGGATGATGAGGATGATGATGATGATGATGATGATGATGATGATGATGAAGGTGATGGTGATGGTGAGGATGGTGATGGTGAGGATGGTGAGGATGATGTTGATTCAAGCAATGATGATGGGGATGGGGATGGGGATGGAGCACTTGATTGCAATGATGGTGGTGGTGGTGATGATGTTGATGCTGATGCTAATGACAGTGATGATGTTGATGATGGTGATGATGATGACGACAACGGCAACAACGACAACGATGACGATGACGGCAGTGGTGATGGTGATGATGGTGGTGGTGGTGATGATGATGGTGATGATGATGATGATGATGGTGGTGGTGCTGGGAAACCCAACATGAGTACTCTGCTCAGCTGACCTCAATATAGGCTTCAAAATTCCATGTGCCGATGCATGTCATCGATCCAAACCTGCCTCAACTGCAGACGGCCCAAACGATGCTATGGAATGGGCTTCCAAATTGATCCGATCCGATCCGCTTCACTCTACTCAAATCTTACCGATTCAAGCTTCGAAATGATCCGATCAAGAATGCCTATGTTGAAGGGTCATTCATCCGATCACAGCATCCAAGTCCATGCTTCGAGGGATGGTCCAGTCGTATAGGCTTCTCGGCGATCTAATCCGGTCTGGTCAAGCTTGGTCAGATCCGATCCAATCCAAGCTCTGCAAACATGCGTAGATGTGATCAAATGCTTTGTGTTGAAATGCTTCACTCCTGCTTCTTCATAAACCTACATATCCCCTTAATGCCCTCAGCTCAGCCAGTTTAAAACCCTAAAACCCCAATACCCTAAAACCCTAAAACCCTAAACCCAAATACCCGACGCTACCCAATGTGCTCTATCTTATCGGGTAGATACGGATCATCGACTCTTTATATAAGCTCTCCATCAATGGTTCCCCCACTAAGCTTCCAGACCAGATTCTTCAATCTATGCCTACACTTTTCCGAGACTTGCCACCTCTCTGGTGCCCAATCCAAAAGCCCTTTCTCTCTCTCTCTCTCTTGCTAAGATCTCGCCCACATCTACGAGATCGAATCTTTGGGCGATCTCCTCCGCCCATCGTTCCTCGACCTCATCGCTTTTCCATCTTGCTCCTGCAGAGAGCCAATTGCTTGCATCGTCACACCTCACAAACCAAAGCGTCTCGATTAGAATCGTAAAAGCCCATCGATCATAGGATCGACTCCGAGTGAGCTTTCCGTTTAGTTTCCGATCACAGTTGCATTCAGCAACAACGCTTTTTCTTTTCTTTTTTGAGATTTGATATAATCCTCCCCTTCTAATCTCTGGTCACCGACTCTGGCCTTTCCAATAGTCTGACGCAACTCTTCCAAGAAGGTTGTGGGTTCGAATCGCCCCAAAAGCTCCTAAAGTTTAAGTCTCGCAGACAATAAAAAATCGATTCGAGTTCTACACAAAATTCGCACCTTCGACGTGCCGTTCGATTATGGTCAAGGATCTACTTCCAGCCCATAACCGAAGCCTGGTTTTGCCCGCAGCACTTTGCATTTCCAACATAATATCAGATTGAAAACTTCCAGGAAGCATCAACTGTAGCAACAAGCTTTTTTTTAATCGCGTAAGCTTCAGTGCCCCACTGACCCTTAAGAGCTGCGCGCGATATCGATCTAAGAACAAAAAAAGAGAACCTTACCTTATGCATGATGACCGCATCGGACGCCTTATAGAGAAGAATGCGCTTTAGCGCTTTTGTCGCATATCCTTGTAGGGCCACCCACATCTAAGATCACCAGAGAGCATATTCAACCTGCGCAAACATTACATCATGTCTGAAGTCAATAGCTTTATGAGGCACTGGGAAGGCTGGATTACTATAATGGAATGTTTGCCAATCTCCAACACTTCCATGACATTCAACTCGATTAAACATTCGGAATTTATGTATTTGCGTGTGTATAGATAGATAGATTAATGGAAAACTTATACCTGTCTTAGTAGTATCCGCGGAGACGTGATCAGCTACTCAACATAAGCCTCAGCTTTTCCTCGATAGATTTAACGAAACAACCCAGGCGATCTAAGCAGTTCTTTATCTCTTGTAACACTGGCCAAAAGAATTAAGAAATCATTACATCCATTATTTCTTGATCACATGGAGAGAAAATCTAGCTTGCAATCTACATTATGTAGATTTAACTTGGCCCGAATCCGATTCCAAGTTTACAGGCATGAGATATCAAACACTAATAAAATCACTAAGTGATATTAAACTTCTCTTGCCATACAGTTGTTTCTCCACTGCCTTTTTTAGAGCTTATTGCTCTTAACACCATCATCAGGTAGGCAAGTATCTGTCAATATCAATGCACGCACATGGTAAGCCTCAACAGGGCCTTTAAAGGCCTAGCACCATCTCTGTTGCTCCAAAGGTTCCACCAATAACAGTAATCATTGGGCATCCAAATAATGAATGATATGCCATCTCTCCCTTCCCCACAGTACAATTGTGTAGCAAAGATACATGGTGGTTCCTTTCTGAAGACAGAGAGATAGAATCCACTGAACAATGACTTTGAATGTTAACGAATGGCCCTCGTGATTTACCAATAGAGTTTACATGTAAGCAGCAGCTAGATCTTACGCACTCATCTCAAAATTGATCTGGTCACTGAAAACCAGAAGAGAGAAGGTAAGACATTGTATACAGAAAAATGATTGTATATGGTTAGCATCGGAAGAACCAGCCTTTCGTCTTTCATGCAGCTTCCTTGCGTTTCTTCCGTGTTTTCATTTTCAGACGATGATTTTGGTCTGGCCTTTCTTCAAGCTTTCTGCTTAGCTTTTCTCTGATGGACAAGACCTTCTCATTTGCATCATTAAAAGTCGCATCTGATCGTGTAGAAAGCAGCTCCTGAAAATCAAATGTGAAGTCAGTGTTGTATGATTGGCAAAGCACACTCAAATATCGTTTGAGGTTCTCTTCACATATCAATAATTTCCGTTCCGAGAGCTGTACTGCTGGAAAGAGT
The DNA here is from genome assembly GCA_037176905.1 of Azolla pinnata. Classification (NCBI taxonomy): domain Eukaryota; kingdom Viridiplantae; phylum Streptophyta; class Polypodiopsida; order Salviniales; family Salviniaceae; genus Azolla; species Azolla pinnata. The sequence continues at coordinate 12,486 of JBBBWG010007269.1, read as the reverse complement.
ATTTTAACATAAAATTGAGCATCACTTTAAAAGTTTAAAATATGACGACTACTTGAAATTTCTGAGTCACAGAATTGGGTTTCTTTTCTTGAATCGTTTAAAGCAAACAAATGGAAGTCACCTGCAAATGGCTGATGGCCGCCATGTTGAATCCCAGTGTATCTTTGAGTTTCTGAATACACGCAAACAGAAATAAGACAGAATCAACCAAGATTTTTTTTAAAGAAGTATGCAATCTATGTACAATTCTATTGCATCCTTTGAATTTCTACGGTATATGGCTGACGAGCAGAAATGTTCAGAGACGATAACCATGAGTTTAAACTTATAAAAGTGTAAAAACATTAGTATGTCTGAGTATTCCTTATTGTTATAGAGCAGCATCGGCTTCAATATTCTTAACATGAAAAATAGTGTAGCAGTAGACCATAATTAAGTAAGTAATAGGAATCCTAACTTGAGTCCCCTGAAGTTAAATAAGTCGCACAACATATATAAGAAACTATAGCTTATACAGACTAAACCCATCCCTGGCTTCATACCAGTACTTTCTGCTGGACAAAATATCCCTTGTAAGGCTCTCATATTGCGTAGACTGTTAAACTGGGGTATGTTCCATTTGTCTATGTGTGGAACAAAAAAGCATTAAATTTGTTTACAATCTTTATTTTGGAAAGACTCGTTTCTACCTTTCTATTACTATTCAAGTCCATCTTGAAACGTACAAAAACAGGATGAATAAACCACATATGGGGGGGAATATCTTTTAAATATCTCTAATAAACCATTAAAAGCTCTTTAAAGGCTTACTTTCACTCCAGATTGAAGAATCTCATGCAAAGACATCAAAATTGGTCTGGATGAGAGGGTCGAGACCAATTGAGAATGGTGAAGGTGCAGTAATATTGTAGCAACTCTACAAATCAGCTCTACCTGCATATTACAAAAATATAGATTTGTTACAGAACTTCCTGTATGTCTCAATATTAAAAGTACAACTAAATTAGTAGTAACCTGGTTCCCTTCTAATAACCACTCTTTCAGGTAGCTCATAAGCTTCAGTCCATCAGTGAATGGCAGAACCTATACTCAAAAACACAATTGTCCATGAATTCAAAACCAGAACAGTAGTATTTGTCCATACACTCTAAATGCATATACTCTCACCAGCAATGCCTGCTCAAGGTCACTTGATCGCACACTTGAAACAGCTCGCAAAACATATGCCGATGGTGAAAGTCCTAAAAGCAGTACGTTTGGCTGAAAGACTGACTTATCTTTATTAGCCTGAACACAATAAACCAGAAAAGAGCGAAAACCAAAAAAGTAAAGGTGAGGGGGGTCATACTTTTTTATTTGACCTTAAATCCCACAGAGATTTAAGCACTAATTCCATGTAGCAAGCATCAGATTAAACCTAGCACAAAGATTCGAGCATTGAACCATTATGACAGCAAACCTTGTATGAGTTAATGCGATCGAGCTCAGCATCAGCCAAGTCTAATGCTTCAATGATTGTATCTGCAGCAGTAAAAGATTCTTGTGATTGTTTTCCTGCGAGGGCAACGGCACCTTCATCAGGGATCTCTCCACTTGGCAATTGATTTGCATCAGCATTCTCTTGTCCTGCATCGAACAAAGCTTCTAGCCGCTTTTCTCTTTCTTCCTACAGTTAAAATTTCTTAGGTGCTTAAAAACTGTCACAAAACATATTATAGACTTGAGAAACCTGGACAATATCATTCACTACTTCATTTTACAGCTTATAAAATCAAACCTCTCTGCCGCAAAGATAATTTATAGTATCAGTGTCATGAACATCCGTACCTTCATAGTAACACTAGAAAGTACAAGATACTAAACTATTAACACTTACTAGATCATTTATTTCCTCTCATCTAAACCCCAAAGAAGAAAATACCAAGACTTATGGGAAACAACGAAAACATGGTGGTAATTCTGAATTTCTTCTTGCAATATATACCTCGATAAAAAAGGGCTCTTCAGTACGCTCCCATCGCCGGATCGAGCGATCATGTGACCCAGTAACAAAAAAGTCACCGAGACTGCTGATAGCCAAACACCATACCTCAGCGTGATGACCTTCTAAGGTAATTAAGAGCTCAAACTTATCTGCATCCCAATACTTGATCATACGATCTTTTCCTACACTGAAGAGATAATGGGTGTTCCGAACAAACTGCACTGCCATAACACTGAGAAGCACAAAAAGCAACAGAAATAAGCAATCAGCTTTTTCATGGAAATGATTTCTGAAAAACATATGTCTTTTCTAGAGCATGGGAAATAAGAATTACAACCTATCAGCATGAGCAAACAAAGAACGATGACAATCCCCAAAATCTAGCCCCCATATCTTCAGATTTTTATCTGCTGAGCCACTGACTAATAACGCAGCATCAGACGATATGTCCATACATAACACAGGAAGCTTGTGACCATATAGGGACAAAAAGAACTTCAAAGTATCCGCAAAGAAGACCTGCCAGTTTAAATCTTGTTTCATAATCAATCTCTTATGCACATTCATGTGGAGACATTAGAGCTTGTAAAGTCAATAGTTATCAAAAAAAAATATTTCCCAAACCTTAATGGTGGAATCTAGCAGTGCAATGGAAATGTATTTGCCATCAGGACTAAAACGCAGTGAAAGAACATCTTCAGTCATCTTCAAAGTTCGAACATGGGAGATAGATAACTTCTTCAGGGCCTTGATCAAGAAAATAGGCACTTTCTCAAAATCAAACCAAATAATGAATGTCCAATTTAATTAGAACACAATACTGTATAGCATACATACATTGCTTGAATCTTGCACAAGTTCGTAATCCCAGAATTTGACTTCATGGTCTGCACTTCCACTGATAAATCCTTGCCCATTAGGCATACTAGCAATCGACCAAATGGCACCTCCATGAGCTTCTACTACTTTAACGCGTTCACTGGCACCAATATCAAAAATCTCAAGTGTTCCTGTTTTTGTGCCAACAATAGAATAGCGATTTCCAGGAACAAAAAGGCCAGCTAATCCATACCCTGCCTCCATGGTGCGAAGACAGGTACCATTAATAGGGTTCCATATTTTAAGAGCATTATGGCTTGTTGACATTAGGAGAGTATTGTCTGAACTTAATGTTAAACTTCTAACATCAGAGCGATGCCCTGGTAAGTCAATTGTGTGAACTATAGAGTGGGCATCCTCAGTTAGGTCATATACTTCAAGCGAATTGTCATGCAAAGCGAATGCAACAGTCGCAAGATTATTCTTCTTTGTAGAATCTGAGAAAGAAAATGATCGTATTTTCTGTTTGAGATGCATCACCTGTAACAACTTGAATCTATCTGATACAGATGGTTCTTCGGGATCTCCTGCTGTTTCCTTAACTATATCATCTTTTTTTTTGATAGATCCTGGATCTGTGGTCTTAGTAAGAGCCTTCTCTCGCTTTCGACGCAATCGTCTCTTAGCTTGCTTCAGAGTTTCTTCCTCATTTCTTACTCTGTAGATTTCTACTACTTTACCAGCAACCTGGGAACCCATGAGAGACCCAGAACTATTGAATCGAACGGTAGCTACACGATCTGAGTTTTGTCGCTTCAAATCACCAAGATGCTGTAAAACATCTGACATGATCTTCTTCCCTGTGCCTATTTCTAATTCTTGGAAGACATGGTATACTCGGAGCTCTAGATCAGCCGATCCGGTGACAAGAAATCTCTCTGAAGGGTCCACATCTAAAGACCATATCTCGGTCCTGTGGCCAACAATGGTCTGGACACAATATTTTGAATCCAGATCCCACACTTTTACAAATGTGTCTTTTGAACAGCTGACCAAATTCTTGCTGTGCTCCAAGAAAACAAGATCAGTCACCTAATACAATCATAAATAGATCAATATAAAGGCCCCAAAATCAAGGGAACAAGATTTTCTTTTTTTTTTAAAGGGACTAGGATTTGTGTTCTAGAATAAAGCCCTGAGGGATCGGTATAAAGCTTACCTGATCTTTGTGACCACGTAATCTGAACAACCCTGTCTCGCCTACTGCATCCCAAATAATGATATCCGTATCCTTACTTCCTGATGCAAGTAATGCACCTGCTTTATTATACCGCAAGGCAGTGACTGCTTTCTTGTGTCCATTCAAAGTAGTTTCACAGGTGCCATCTATTATATTCCAGATTCTGGCAGAGCCATCACTGTAACCAGTTGCAACCTATGCAACAACTTCTATTATTATCAAATCTGAACGGGAACTTACGAAAGGTATCCTTGCAGTAATACAAATGGTAATGAAGTAGAACAAATAGCAAAATATGTGCTCATCAAACCAACAACAATACATATAGAACATATAGTAAACTACATGTTCAAAAACCAACAACTCCGATATGTGCAAGTCCAACTTATTCTAAACCTAAAGTTCAAGACGGGCTCCTAAACCTGTTCAAAATGGATTTATTTAAGTTTGACACTTATAGATCGACTATCATAACCAAATGAAATTGCATGTTGACCGTCTATAAAGATATCTTTCAGCTGCATTGCACATGAAATTGTATGCATTCTCCCTTCTTAAATGGCACAGAGCTGCAGCTTGTTATGGAGATTGTAGAATCAGCAAAGAAAACCTTACATTATATGTGGAAGAAACAGTTAAGATGAGGCATTCCTATTACATACACATGGAATTTGCTGCACTTGAAAATTGCAAAAATTAATCACATAAAGATATATATTCCGCCCATGCATAAAACTCAAGAAGGAAACATTCTCATAAAAGGAATGACGAAACTGATCCTGTTGTATGAAAAACTATTATCGTATAGAAAAGACATCTTAAGGTGTCATTTATCGATAGAATAAACGAGATCAGAACATATGCAAGAATTATAAGAAAGGATTACATAAATAATTCACTCAAACAGTCATCAATAGAAATCTTTCATACCATTCGTTCTACTATTTCTCAATGCCACCGGCAGTGTAAAAGACAGAATTAATCAATCCAAAAATTATGCGCATGCAACAGACTATCTATACATAGGTCCTTCATCTTTCCATCCCTATATATAGGTACTATTGGCAATTTGACCTCATGGAAAGATGCACAGACATTTTTCATCCTTATATATCAGAATGTAATGCTATTACAGACAATACTTTGATGTTCAGGGAACGGCCATGGAAAATCTTACAGATCATGCATTCTCAGATTCTTTATAAAAAGCACTAAAACCTGAAAAAGCATGAACGTGATAAGAACATGAAGAAAAGGAACAGCCCTCGTACACAATTCATTTACTCGTACGTGAGATCGAGAAAAAGACATTTTGACAGTAAATACAGACCCCCCAAACGTAGACAATGGATAATCCTTATGTATCAATTACCTCGGGTCTTGAGAGATGGGGCATAGATGATATCCCGAGTTTAGACAGAGAAAAGAATAGATACATACATACGGCGTATTAACAATACATACCATGGATATGGAGGTAGGCATACAGGCGATGGAGGTAACTGCAGGTTTCATGGAGGAAGATGATGACGAGGGAGCCGGAGCAAGCGCGTGGAGGCAACGACCTTGCTTGAGGTTCCATACCATGAGATTCTCCAGCGCTCCGGTGAGGAGGAGCTTCGCGGAGCGATCGAAGGAGACATTGGAGTCTGCGGAGACGACGAGGCCGAGAACAGGAGAAGCTTGCTCGTAGCGAAGGTAGGCCTTCACCATCGCTCTCGCCTGGCGCAAACCCTTGGGGGCTTAGCTGTGAACATATGTATACGTATATGCGTATATGTATGTCTACGTACGTACGTATGTATGACTCTCTATAAATGCGTATGCGTATACGTACGTGCGTATGTATGTGGGCGACCTAATGTGTATGCGCGTATGTTGTATGCGTACCGTATTTCTATATGTATCGTGCATGTTCGTATGTTTGTATGTACGTATGTATGTCTATGCGTCTGTGCGTATGTATGTATGTCTGTATACGTACAGTATGCCTATATGTATGATGCATGTTCGTATGGTTGTATGTATGCATGCATATGTGTACGTGCGTATGTATGTATGTTTGTGTATGCGTGGCATGCATGTTTGTATGTTTGAAATATATATATGTACGTATGTATGTATGTGTGTCAATGTATGTCAATGTGTATGTATGTATGTATCTATGTATCTATGTCATGCGTGTGTATGTATGTATGCATGCCATGCGTGTGTATGTATGTATGCATGTCATGCGTATGTATGTATGTATGTATGTCAATGTGTATGCATGTATGTACGTACCATGCACCATATGTATGTAGGACGTACATGTGTGTCTATGTGTAAATATGCGTGTGCGTATGTATGTATGTCTATGTGCATGCATGTATGTATGTATGTATGACCTACATATGCCTATATGTATCATGCACGTTTGTATGTTTGAATGTATGTATGTATGTATGTATGTATGCGTATGCGTATGCGTCAATAGATGTGGCATCAAGCTTACATCGTGTGACTACATGCTTTCCAAGTGCATATTGTATGTATGACCATATGCTTTCCATGTGATCTTATGTGTATGTAAGCATGTGCTGCTGGGGAACTTGATGTGATAAGCATGCATGTATGTCCACAGTCGCTTCAATCATTCATCAATTTCTTGCTCCAAAGGCTTCGAACACTTTGCCCTTGGTGCTAATCACATCAAGTTCTCCAAGTATTCATTCAACTTTGCCAACGGATATCAATCATCCCACATAGAGAGATGTTTTCTAGCCATTCTTCCGATACACCTGATGATGAAGTTGCTTGTACTAAGGATTTTTTAGTGAAGGAGATGGGAGGTAGATGCCCTGATCGACATGCATTTATGCCTTCACCGTCACCTAGAAGCCAGTAATTGCAACGAATGATGCCCTTCACAAGAAAAATACCAAGCATCATTCTCATCAAAAGATCTAATGTTTATAGAGCATGCATATGGATGTAGATGGATGGATGCTTGTAATCTAATGTGAAGAAATGAGGAGAAAGGTCTTCATACTAACAAATTAGTCACTTTCTTACAAGGAGACACATGAATAATCAAGGAAACCAATCAAAAAAAATATGGGACATTCAAAATCATAAGACATTCATCACAATTATCAACTGCCAAAACATACCCAAAGGCCTCCAAAAACAATGTCTCGAACTTAGATTTCCCCCTTCTTATCTTAGTACTACTATCTATAAGACCTTTGAAAATGCCTTCCAAGTAAATCATATCTGACTTGCAAATATGCTTTCAGAATAAAAAAATTTGAGGCAGATTTGCAAGTGCAATGGCACCACTAAATATTCAATCATTACCATTACGATGGCACATCCTTAACACTTGTTAACTGGTATCCTCATTGTGATGAAAGCCTTCACGTGAATTTCTTTCCCATCCTTTTTCTCCTTGGGATGGGAAATATATCATCAAATATTTATTCATTGCCACCACGAGGATCCATCCTTAGCTCTCAATGCCTGGTGTCTTCATTGTGAATAGTTTGATGACAGGCTTAGCCATGTTTCTGTACCTTCTTTCTCCCAGAGATGAATATACCATCCAATATTTAATCACTCATCCTTAACTCTTGATAATTGTTTGTTTTGTTGTGAGCGCCTTGAGGAACTCTTTACAGCTTTCTTCCCTATCTTCTTTCTCCCTGGGATCGTGAATATAGATTCCCGCTGTGGATGATGCCTCTTTCTACTCTGTTTCGGAAGAGAACGCATCCAAGAGGGAACGTCACAACCTGACGCTACCATCACATTCACAATGGATCGTAAAAACGGAACATCCTCTTCGGTGTATATTGTAACTGCTTGACCTTCTCTTCCTGCCCTTCCACACCGGCCTACCCGATGTATGTATGAAGCTACAGTATCTGGGAAATCATAGTTTATCACACAGTTCACTCCTTTGAAGTCCATTCCTCTTGCAAGTAGATCGGTTGCTATCAAAACCCATGTCTTTCCTTCTCGGAATTTCTCTATTGCCATCCCTCTTTGCGCTTCTGTTAGATCAGCGTGAATACAATCGACCTTGATTGTCTCAAATGCTAGCATCTTGAAAAGCTGCTTTGCTCTCTCTTTGCTTTGCACAAAAAGCAAAATGGGAGGTTGTAAGCTTTCTTGGAAGATCTGTCTCAGAGCCAACAGTTTTCCCTCTTCTGTTCCAGCAAATAGCAATCTCTGCTTGATAGTCTGAGATGCGGAGTTCTTCTCCCCTACTATGATTCGCACAGCATCATGCATTATGCTTCTAGCAAGTTCTTCCACGGTGTCCGGTAGTGTAGCACTAAATAGAGTTCTTAATATCTGTGGATTGGTACATGCATTGACCACTGCATCGATTTGTTCTACGAATCCAAGCTCAAATAGCTTATCAGACTCATCAAGAACAAGATATTCGACCTTGCTCAGATCAATCTTAGACTGCTTTAGAATGTAATCCAATCGAAGAGGTGTCGAAACAAGGATATCACAAGGAAGACTGCGAAAGTCTGCACATCTTGACAAAGATTTTGTCATCAACCGGATTCTAAATTTTCTGCCTTTAGACAAGTGTTTGAATTCTAGTGTGATTTGCTTTGCAAGCTCTCGTGTGGGACAAAGGATGATAGATCGAATGCCATCTTCCCTAGATGATTGTAGCTTCATAAGTATAGGAAGAGCAAAAGCTAATGTTTTACCTGAACCTGTGGGAGCGCAAGCGAAACACTCTCGACCAGATAATATTAACGGGATTACCTGTCTTTGTATCGGTGTTGGTTCAAGGAAACCTGACTTCTCCATGTTCTTCAGCAAATATGACTTACAGCCGTGCAATGATCTTAGTTCTTCAAAGTTGTTTAATGGAGGCGGTATATTGTGACCTGAAACATGAATTTTGAATGTCTTCCTGAGCAAGTTACTTGATTCGATCAGCTTTGCTTCATCTTTCTTCGCACGATGTTTTAATTCTATGGTTTTTGTTCCTTTCTCATTGTCGTTTGATTCCAATTTGTCAGGAAAAGGCTGGAATAAATCAGTAGCAGGTAGGCTCGCTTGTTCCTCTGAACGCTTCCTTTTCTTCTTTCCTGAATCAACTTGAACCAATTCTCTCTCTTCTCCGGCATCTTCTGATGATTGCGGATCTTCATGAAAAGGCTTGAAAAAATCTCCGGCACCAAGCTTTACCTCTTGATCCGATAGTTTCGTTCTCTTTTTCCCAGAGGCTTCATCGGTATCCTCAACGCACCCTTCTTTTGAGTGTTTCTTCTTCCTCTTCTTCCCTTTTTCCGCTATTTCTGTTGCTTCATCCTCGTTCTCCGTCTGTTTCTGCTGTGTTTTCTTCTTCTTTTTCATATTAGGAATACCCCCTCCCCCTTCCTTGGATGAGGGAACAGTACCTGCGCATGGAGAAGAATCTTCATCTGCCGCAGGCAGTCTTAACGATCCGCGAAGGGCTTCTTGAAGCTGCAGAAAGTCGGGAGCAGGCGGTCCTTCTTTCTTCTTGAACTTGCTAAAATCAGACGCAAACCGTTTCCTGTCGAAGTGCAGACCAGCGAAGAGAATGGAAGGATCCATGGAAACTCGGAAGGAAGAAAGAAGCAGAAGT
>JBBBWG010007258.1:0-25470 GCA_037176905.1 Azolla pinnata | reverse complement strand
CGCGCTCGCGCGCTTGTTTCTTTACTATTTTCGTTTCTTTCATTTATCGATGCTGTTTCTTCTTCGTCTCCTCCTCTTCCTTCTTTCTTGCATTTTCTCTCTTTCCTTTGTTGTCAAACCCCGCCCATGGATTCCTTGACGCCTTTCATTTCGTGCTATTTTTAGCGTGAACTCTCTGCAAAATTCCTATCTTTCATGCATATTGTAGGTATAAGTCTACATTTCTGCAATTAGAGGCAAGCATTACTCTTGTTAAGAAAGTCGTCAGTTGGTCGGCAGTGGCCATTCTGTCATAATATACTCCTAGATGATTTAGTTTTCTTATTAGTAAGGTAGTTGTAATCACATACAAATCTGATACCTTTTCCTACTGCGATTTACTTGAAAATGTTTATGATAGTCGGAGGTTTTAGGCATTTGTGTTATTATGGCCGCCGGCCTTTATAACTGTAATTCGATGAACAAGAAATTGGAAGTACTGATTGCAGAACTCGTTTATTTCTCAGCTCTGGTGAAGAATGGGAGGCTTCCGAAACAATCGGTTGATGTCAAGAAAGCAGCCTGATTGGAAGCATCGCTTCGATTATGTATCAGCTGAAGATTCTGCAGAGCAAAAGAGTATCAATGGGAGTAGTAGCAGCTCTTCATCGAGTTTTGATCGTTTCTGTGTAGATATTCTAGGTCTCGAGGGATCAATAATGGATAGCCCTCAAGATCCTTATTGGGATGGCTCGTCCAGTACTTCTACTAGTTCTATTTCTTCTGCTCCTGCCCCCAACACAGCTAGCTCTATCACTAGCACTTCGGTTGAATCTTCGCCCATCAGATGGCCCCGAGCTTCGAGAGAGAAGTCTCGACTAGGGAAATCCCATTTCCTTCCCACGGTTATCGATAGTAAGGAGGCAGTTACGGGCCAAGAGAGCAAACACGAGGAGATTCTTGATACATCTGGTTAGTCTATTCTGCCTTGATCTGTCGCAGGAAGCTGTTAAAATTGGCGTCAATCTCGTATGTGTGGAGAGTTGTATGTAGCCATCCATGTGAAGCGTTTGATCAGCTTGGTGTGTAATAACTACATGTAACCGGCCAACTGAGTTTATGCAGAATGTAGGCATGTGTTGAATAACCAACAAATTAGGTACAGGAAGGCGTTTATTGAATTAAGTATATGTGTGGGTAAGCTGTTGTGTTAAAATTATTAATGAGAATATATAATTAGCCAACTGAATGTTTGCAAAGTGTGTTACTAAGTCGGCCAATTAATTCAGACAGCATCTGTACGCCATTGTATACCCATGAGCATCATCAGCGCTTGATGTGGATTTGCCTCCGTGATGATTAAACTGTTTGAAAGAGTCATTTGTATAGTTTACATGGCAATATCTGCCCATCAGCTTCAACATTGACCGATTGATTTGATTGTATATCCTGCAGAAATAGAGACGATGAAGAAGCGGTTTGCTAAGCTACTCCTTGGAGAGGATTTGTCTGGTGGAGGGAGAGGGGTCTCGAGTGCCCTAGCTTTATCAAATGCAATCACGAATCTCTCAGGTTTGCCTCCTCTGAAGACATTGTTGCTTTCTCTGTAATCAAGTAACATCTAGAAAGAAATCCCCACAAAGAACTGTTTTGCAGCTTCTGTGTTTGGGGGTCTATGGAAACTGGAGCCTCTGCCTGAAGAACGGAAAGCCAGGTGGAAAAGAGAGATGGGTTGGCTCTTATCTGTGAGCGATCACATAGTTGAATTCGTAGCTTCATCACAAACACTCCCAGACGGAAACATGACAGAGGTATGCTGAATATATATGTGCGTTGTTGAAGTAGCACTATAGATAAACTGATATGTATACTGATATGTGCATTGTAAGCCACATCAAGTACAGAGGTAATGTATATCTATCTACATATGCATTGTTGAATTAGCCTACTATCAATCAACTAATGAAGTCTCCTCTTTTTCAACCTAATTGCTGAGCATCTGAGTTACTTTCTGCACCACAGGTTATGATATCAAAGCCTAGGTCAGATCTTCATATGAACCTCCCTGCCCTGAAGAAGCTCGATGCCATGCTAATCGTATGTGTGTTTCTTTTATATACTTGCCATTCTATTTTGGAAGCCCATTCCAAACTTTTAACAGTATTTCGATGCCTTATTGATATAGTAACGATCGGTTGTTTTGCTTGCTTTCTCAGGAGGCTCTAGATAGCTTTCATGATACGGAATTCTGGTACCTCGATCAAGCTAGAGCTATGACCGAGAAGGATAGCAGGCTTTTGCAAAGAAGAGAGGAGAAGTGGTGGCTCCCTATCCCTAGGGTTCCTGTTGATGGCCTCTCAGATGGAGCAAGGAAGCATCTGCTCCATCAAAAGAAGAGCATTGGAGAGGTGCTAAAGGCTGTGTTAGCGATCAATGCCCAGGTCTTGTCCGAGGTGGAGATTCCTGCTGTCTATTGGGATGCACTCCCAAAGGTACATACATATAATAAGATGAATAACTTGGGTTTTCTTTCTAAATTTAACTATTTTTTTCTAGTTTTTCCATAACCAGAGACTAGGGTTTTTGCTGGTTTTCCCTGCTCTGTGAAAGGCTATTGAAAGGGCATAGTACAAAAATAATAACAGTTTCACCTTGCAAAATCTCCTGAATCATTTATAATGATGGTTCATAACTCTGAGATCGGGTTTTGTTTTTTTTTATGTATAGAGAAGTTTGTTTCTTTCTGTGTTCCCGTAGCAACTGATTTTCTTCTTTCCTTTGAAATAGAATGGGAAATCAAGTTTGGGGGATGCATTGTATCGGAGGATGACTTCAGAGGGCTTTTCGGCTGATGCTCTGGTTGCATCCTTGGGATACCTGCCCGAGCATGGTGTATTAGAGCTAGTGAACCGAGTCGAAGCTGCGATCCACATATGGCGGAGGAAGATCCACACCAGGCAACCTTTTAACTATAATATGAAGGGAGGCAAGGGCAATAGCAGTTGTGGCAATAATAGCAATAACTCTAGTATGAGGTCTTCCTGGGGACTCGATGGATTGACAATAGACTTAGAGAGGCGAGAGCAGCTTGCAGAGAAGGCTGAAAGCCTCTTGTTGCTATTGAGGCACAAGTTTCCAGGTTTGCGCCAGACAATCCTGGACGAGAACAAGATATTGCACAACAAGGTGAATGTTGCTCCTAAGTCCTAGACCTAATGCCTACTTAATACATATACAAGTAGTTATTGGAAGAGTTGCTTGCAAGCATTCTTATAGCACTAATGTTTAGTCATTGGCAGAATAAATCTATTCATTGTTTTCAATGAGATCCTTAATTTTGTATGGTGCTAGTAGCTCCATTATAATGTCAGAGCATGAAAACTCTGGTCTTAACAAGTTTATCCTGTTCCTTGGATAAACTCCAGGATGTTGGTCATTCGATACTAGAGAGCTACTCTAGAGTGTTGGAAAGCTTGGCATTCAACATACTATCGAGGATTGACAATGTTCTGCAGGCCGATGATGATCAGCGCAAAGCCAAGACTCATGGTATGTTATTATCAAGGAACTCATCTTTGCACAGGTCTTTAACTACCAACCAGGGGAAGGCATCTTTGTTCTCGGGCCTTTCAAAATCTGCAAGTATCCATAGCATTGGTTGTGGCTCTCCGCCACCGAGGTCCTTCCATGGAAAATCGCTTTCTGATTACATTGGTTGGAGCCATATCCTGAAAGGAGATCAACAGAAACAAATGACGGAACACCGGAACTGTACTGAATCACCAATGCAGTATAAGCAGCAATGGTCACATTCGGGAAGCTTTCTTCATTTATCGAGAAGCCCTCCGAGCAGAGATTGATGATTGGATCCATGGTTTTTTCTTATGACCCTGATGGACGAGAGGCCTCTAAAAAAAAAAGCCCACATATTCTATATATAAGATGGGTAATTGTAGAGAGTAATTCATCTCTCTACTTTGCTGCACTATCAACTCCAATTGGAGAGATAATTTGATGATATCTCTCCACGGCTTTGTCGAAGGTTTTCAGCTCACCCAACCGGATCATTTGATTCTTCAATTCAAGCTGAAGACTTGGAATCGAGTTGAATTCTCTTCTGGTAATTTCGCTGCAAATCTTCTTGTTTATAGAGAAGGGTGGATGGTGATCATCAGTTTATCTTCATTCTCTTCCTCATTTCCTTTATTTTAGAAAGGATTAACTGATGGCTCCCTCCCTCTTCTGGACCCCTTTCTTGTCTATAGAAAGATTTTATGGCAACGACTCATTTCTTTGCTAACTAAATCTCTTCTTTCCCTGTAAAACCTGACCAGTCTTATCATATTAGCTATACAGCTAGGCCCATCATAATATGATCATTCTTTTTCTTGGATCGAAGAATGAATATTTTGGTTTGCTGCCATAGCTTTGTGGCAAAAACGTTGAATTGCGCATTCAAATGCTGTTGATATATAGAACTCTCTGTATCTGATTAGATTGTAAAATGTCATCGATTGTGGATTCGTTTCTTTTAATTCAATCAAGGCAAAAGCTTTCATTTGATGAGCATCGGAATCGCTCGAATTTGGCAGATGGGGATTCCCTTTGTCAAGCAAAGCATAATCAATCAAAAGTATGCAACTTGAACACTGAACAGCAAAAGATGGCAATCTTCCTAAACCCTAAACCTCATCAATGCGAGCGATTTCGAGCACAACGATCGATTTGGTAAAGGAGAGTTGTGGAGTACTATTGTCACATGAAAGCTCCCCAAAATTCGTTTTCGCAAGTCACGTGCTCAATTGTCACAGGAGCATATGACATGAAAAAGCACTTGTTTTGGAGCTCGAGGAAGAAATCATGGCACGCCATATATCATCACATGAAAGCGCACTTCCTTCGTGCAAAACTCTTCTGATAAAAATCTCTCTCGAGTGGGTGAAAACAAAGGGAAAAAAACATTCACATGATGGATCTCAAACACAGCATTTGCAAAAGCAAAACGCATAAAAGCTCTCCAATTCGCCATTGTTTTATTCACTGCATTTAGGCTATATTACGGTTGTAATCACATCGGAGCTGACGTTTATCCCATGGTGAAGATGATCGGTAGCTGATAGTATTCGACAGTTTATATGGGACGGGTTTGGGGTTTAGGGTTTAGGATGTAGGGTTTACTCATGCCATGGCCAAGTTGATGTGATCAACACAAGCTAATGTTACTTTGAGCCGTTTATGGGAGGATTTAGGGTTTAGGGTTTAGAGTTTTAGGGTTTTCTCATACCATTGCCAAGGTGGTGGGATCAACAGAAGCCACTATTATTTTAGTTAGCAGTTGATGGGAGGATTTAGGGTTTAGGGTTTAATCATGCCATGGCCAAGGTGATGGGATCTAACACAAGCTACTAAATAACTTTTTAACAGTTTATCGGAGGGTTTACGGTTTGCAATTTTACGGTTTACTCACACCATCCATGGCCAAGGCGATGGGATCAACACAACCCACCATATTATTATCGGTTTTTGGAATGGTTTATGTTGATACTGGAGCTCATGACATGACCCTTATAACGGAATGACTGACACACTATTCCACCTCGGAAAGTTAAACCCTAAAATCCCTGGAAAAAAAACCCTAAATCACCGCGCCCGATGGTTTGTGGACCTCTCTTCTATATACTTTGAGTTTGGGAGAACTCGCTCAAAGCTTTAAACTATCCTGTTTTTTAATCTTCTCTCGCACCATCTACCATGGAAACTTGCGATCATAAGCATCGTAATTTGTATTGAAAACTCCGACAAATGCATCGAAGCAAAACATGTGGAAACATTTGGGGGGGGGGGGGGGACTAAACACACTCTGAATGTTTGCTACTTACTAATGGGAAAAATGCTCTCGTTTCGATCGATGCAAGCCTTCGAATGCATCGAATTCAGTCGGTTCCGGATGCTTATCGTTGTGGGCACGTATTTGAATCCTTGTCATTGTGCACATATTCAGATGCTTGTTCCCGATGGCAACGGGATCAAATGTAGGCATGGAGGGAGCCTCTCTAAGTGTAGCTGAATTCCATTCTTCTTTTCACAAGTATAGCAAATTGGACATTGTCAACAAGTTTGCCTGGTGTTGAGATCTTGGGGTTCTCCTTGGCATTAGTCGCCGATTAGTCTTTTTGACTTCAGTGCTCACAGTTGCTAATATTGCAAATCACAGAGATTAGTCACCGATTTCTTTAATTGCGCACTCTTTCTTCTCTAATCAATACGTAACCATAGACGATCAAGGAGAAATGGATGCCCAAAGATCATGGATTATTCAATAGACCATCAAGGGCCACAAGAAACTCTTCAACCAGATTGCATATCAATATCAAGTAATATAACCACCAAACGTAACCACAGATTCATTCATACAAGCATGTTATTTGGCAACCATATAGAAGGTATTCCAGAGGTTATGGGTTCGAATCCTTATTGTGATCAGGACCCCTTTAAAGTTTATGTGCTTCATTGATTAAAGGAATGGGTGCTCAACACAAAGAAAGTTAACTACATTGCAGTAATTTCTTAAGCCAGAAATACAACAAGGATAGGCTACTATGAAGTGCTGGCATATTTCATGCATGAACCCTGAGTTTTACATAAATCCTAGAGCATCTTATGCCATTCAATCATGCTCATGGGCTGAATTCAACAGCATCAGTATCAGTCATTTCATGCATAATGATTGATGTCACAAAGGAATAATCATTCTACCCTGAGGCCGGCGATTGGATATACTTTTATCTGCTCCAATGGTCTGCAATCTCTCCAGGGCTGGTTATTTGAGCAAACAGCAGAATGAACTTAATTGGCAGTTCATGATTTAAGAGTTCTAAACATTCTTCAAAGCCCCCATACTTTCAAGAGTTGCTTAGTTTAGAGCAAATAGGGGAATGAACTGGTTTGGAAGGTTTTCCATTGTTACAACATACAAGCAAGTTGCATGTACTATTGATTGATAGAACTTAGAAGAATGTGTACCTGTTTTCGGATACAAGCCAGGTAAGTCGGAGAAATGTCTTGATCCATTTTCAGGGTAACATTTTCCAACTCTGACTTGGGGCCACAATAGACTTACAGAAACGAAAGACGCGACCTGGCTGTATCTGAACTCAAATTCTCATCTCAACATTGGAGAAGAATCGATTATGAATCATAACCTCAAAAACTATTTGCTTTGAATGAATATATTTCTCCAATTTACATGGCAAGGTAAAAGTTCACAGAAGGCTTTCTGGTTCTTATGTTTACAAAAAAGGTGAATGAATATTTTGATACAGATGGCCTGAAACCAACCTATCCTTCCTGTATTGCAGCCATGGCAAATGGTCGCCAAATCGATGCAGCTGAGATATCTATATTCAAAGAGAAGCAAAGACCGCGAAGCAATAAAATCGTTCGAATAACCTAAAAACCCAAAGCCATCGTTAATTAGCCACACGTAACGATGCCTATATATAACTATAAATAGAATAAGAAGCGATTTAGAAACTATCAACTCACCATCCATAATGCTTGATTTAACTGCTTTAGAGGTATTTCCTTGAGAATAGAGTTTTCTGACATGGGAGAAACTGTGGCCTCTTCCAAACGACACACGTCAAACAAAATGTAGGCTGCCTTTGCCACAGTGCTTAAAGATATGGGAGCTGCTTTTGCCGATTCGAAAACCAGGCCCACATCCAACAACGCAAGAGCAATGGAGACCTCGTCTCTATCATATAATGCTAGTACGATTCGAGAAAGCTTTTGTCGTAAAGGTTTCTCAATTTGTTTGCTCTGGTAAAAGAAGATAGATTGTTCAAACTTTAATTGCCGCAATGCAGGTGATCAAAAAAGTTCCTGATAAATTGAGGTTTTTATCCAAGAAACAGTTGGAACCTGTCCATAATCAAGGAGACCCAACTGTCCATCAGGTAACAAGAAGAGATTCCCTGCATGTGGATCCGCATGGAAGATTCCATCTATGAAGATCATCTGCATCAACACAATTCTGCTGAAACTCAAACCCTATGCTGAAATGATCGATGGTCTACTTAAATCAAAATGTTCAGAGAATCAGTGAGCTAATGAGTCAATCTCAAGAGGGCATTCTAGAATCTTTGGGAAAATCAATGACAACTGGATGCGTTCTCTGATGATCATTCCTACTCCATTTCATGACAATAATAAGAATCATTGGGCTCCTGGTAGATTGCACTTTCAAGTTTTTTATGCTTTCTATTAAGAGGACATGAACAACACATTACCTGCCCATAAGCTTCCAACAAGTGGGATACAGCCTGTGCTGCCTCAGACATCCTGAATATTGTTACACATAGAGGAGTAGGTTATTAAGACAACAAAACCTAGCCAGCAGTTTTCACGAAACTCGCTTATGCACCTTGAAGCTTACTTGTCATCATTCCTAGTCTTCAAGATCTCGGAAAACGGAATGCCATCGATCCTCTGATAAATATAGTCACATCCGAAAATTAGTTTGCGACACAATTTTGGTGTCAGCAAGAATAGCAGAACATTAATGATAGCATTACCTGCATCACAATAAGCTTCTTTGTACAGAAATCTGTAGAAGGCAAAGGGCAGATTATGCGTTTGAAACCTTTGGACTCCAAACTAGTTCTTATTGCGTTCTATTCATGCAACAAAAAAAAATCAGGGGCAGTTAGATTCCAGATTTATGGAGTATATCACATAGCAACCTCTTTACCTTTGCTCACAGCTGGTTCAAATTCAAGTGCATGTTGTGCGGATGACTGTGTCATTGCATATATATCCATTGTATTCACATCATATTTATATTTTAATTGCTTCACATATGTAGTTCATAAATGCAAGATATTCGATTGTGCAGAAACAAGAAACGTCTGTAAGAATTTTTATCAAGAATTTTAGATGCAACAGTAGTTTAAGATGATAGGTACCATGAACATAATAGTCTGGCATCAGGAAGGACGATTATCAATTCACAAAACATTTTCCATGTTTATGGAAGGATAAAAGGTGTAAAAGTTCTAGATCCCTCGTCCAATTAAATAGCATGTTCAAAGGAAACAGGTGTAAGATTTCCCCATTTGATAGATGTTCCTCAATGAACAAACAAGAGTCATGGGGAGTCAGGACCAGGATCTTTAGGTATAGATGAACACCAACAAAAAGGAGTGCTTTTACATCTCCAAACATCAAAGAACATCTTACCATGAACCACACTTCACGTTCGAAATTAAATTCCAAGGGAATAGTACTCTGTATTTCTCTAACAATCTGCATGACAAGAAACCATTCCAACGTTAAACTGTAACATAAGCTGACTATTTTGTCATGTCAATTTGTGTTACGACTTACAGGAAAAATATCTACAGGAAGTTGACCTTGTAGAAACTTTGCCAACTACATCCCATCAAGAAGGAAAACACTGTTCAGTTCACAAAATCTGCTAGTCATAAATTTCTTGATGAGCTAAGTGAAGCTCCACATGTAACCATTAAGTGAAGATTGTAACCACTCAAATCTAAGAAATTTTAAAAACAGATAAAAATAACTTCTTCCCGTAGCTTTATTTATCAAACTTATCCATATAGTTGAATCCGATGAAAGACAACAATATATGGACAAAACATGTCAATATCAGAAATATTTGCATTAGAGGATTCTCTATATAACTAAAATCAAAGACATGGATGCTTCCAGGGCTTTCCATGACCACTAAATATTATTCATTGCTGCTCAATGTCCTATGGGTAGAAGATGGATGACAGGGTTTCATAAATTTCAGGCCTTATTGGTTTAGCATGCGTAACCAAATTAATCCTTTTAACTAATTTCCATTACTTTTCGTGAAACAAATCAGAGTACAGCATGATAACTTTATTGTCCATGAGCAGAAGTTGTGAGTACCCAAACAATATTACGTAGGTCAGATCGCATCAGATTTTCCATCCCTTGATGTTGTACTTTGACAGCCACTTTTGTACCATCTAGTAGAGTTGCTCCATGCACCTAAAGATTACAAAGATTTAATGTTAACAAGACTTCCCCTACAAGAAGAAAAATATAGGAAAGTCATGTATCCAAATCATTTTTCACAATGGTAATAAAACCATGGCACATTAGCATAAATAATATATAGGCTGCAGCATTTGAATTCTTAATATCTGAGTCTACCAAATTACCTGCGCAATAGAGGCTGTTGCGAGTGGTACCTTTTCCAGTTCCAAGAATACAGAATCCAAAGGCACCAACCCTTTTTGCCCAAGTGAAGATGCACCCCAAGAAGTAATGCTCAGTTCTTTCTGTATGGTCCTTCCAACTTCATTAAATGGTCGTGGAGGTGCACTGTCAAGAAGGTTAGAAAGATGCTTTGTCCATGCCTCGGGAACAAATTCCTGCACTCTAACCGTTGCTGTTATTGATTTGGTTGTCCATCACAACTCAATTTAAATAAAAGTCTTGACACAAGAATGATCATGAGGAAAACATATCATGTCGAAATAGACCCCAAACACATACGCTGATGTAATCTTGCAGCCAGCTCCAGAGTTACATTGAAATACCAACTGTCTAATTCTAAATGAAAAGGTCGGGCACAAGAGTCTCCTCCAGAGTCAGAGGTAATCATTGAGAGAATTAATATTATGCCGCGACAACACAACTGTGTGACAGATCAATGAGTTCACCAAACTCGTCATTGAGTATAATATCAGAAATTGAACCTAACTCATCTACAAACGCATAACTCAAAGGTATCCAAAGTGGTTACAGTGTGTCGATGTGATTGACACACTTGTATGCTGTGTACATATTCTCTGTCCATAGCAGACAAATGGTCAACCACCCCAACCGTGATAAACTTTGGCCGAAGAAGAATGGCAATGTCCTATGTAGATTTTAACTATCTATGAATGTCATGATACAGAACTAGGAAACGGATCTAATGGGTCCCAGAAGCATTCAGACTGGCTTCTACTTATTCCCTAGCGCAGTGCCAAGACCTCTATAGGAAAAAATACCAACAATTTAAAGACCCACGACAGTAGTGAATGGTTCCCACATGAGATGAAAGCCAAAACACCATGCATAGAAGCAAACCCTTGTCGCCTGTAAAATTAACAAGGATAACAGCAAGAACACCAGTAGCGGCTCATGATGCAAATGAAAATCTTTATGTTAAATGGACTATACATGAGTCCTCCAGTAACATCTGCATCATCAAGGGCTTCCAATAGTCTGCATTATGGAGTGTGGAACCTCTGAATATTAAAAAGGACTGAAGTAATGGCAATTCCTGGTAAAGATTTCCTAGACCATCGGTGTTGAGGGGAAGAACATTGGAGGAATTGCAACCCATGCCATGGTAACAAATCTAAGTTTTCAGATATATATTGACGAATTTCTCAGTATTTCATGAAAATTAAAGCATGTCCATAACAAACTAGAGCCAAAGAAATTCCTGCACGTTTGGTTTAATAGAGGGAAGCTTTTCAGTGATTTGCTTAACATCTGACACGTGTTTCTTGTTTGTGTTGATGGATAGCTATATATTTTCACCCACCTGAGAAAGTGAGCACATTGGACAGAACCAAGTTCATGAGGCTTATAATTACGCTCCATCAATATTCTTTCAATTCAGAAAAGTCACAAATTAATCTAAAACAATTTTTTAAGCAAATAACATTACTTACAGCTTTTGAAGCTAGAATTTGTGCAGACTTCACATAAAAGCCACTCATATCTAGAATTAGCTGATACACTCTTTTTCCACCCCATTCATGTCTCTTCGCCCATGCCTTCTCTCTTGCTTCTAAATTTTTCTTTCTAACCTGCCATTTTGTTCGCATATACCTGCCAAACAAGTAATTTAGTTTCCGTGGAATGGCATACAAAAGAAGTGATTAAATAACTGTAAGTGGGATGGTATTAACTGAATGAACTCAGTTCATGGTAATAAGCAACAAACCGACCCCATGTAGATCGGCATTAATTTCTGCCAAAATTGGATGGTTCTATGCGCATCTGGCCAGCACCATCTCAGAAAATACTGAGATATGCTTATCCATAATACACAGCCAGATAGCCAATGCAATGGCCCCATTAAAATGTTTGCCGCTTTAAAGACCTGTACAACAGACAGAATTTGATTGTTAGTCACATAAATTGGAAAGTTCAATCTATATTACTTGTCTCCCAACATTCTATGCAACTGAATACTGGTTGTAATAGTTATCAGACATGCCCTCTACTTCAAATTTCTGCTTGTTCAGGGTTTAAAGTTACTTGTCCATGTACTGCATTCAAACACAGGAACCTCACCTCCTAGCTTGCATACGTTTTAGGGCTCCCATTGAGAGTCAAAATATAATATCTACCCAAACCTAAGTAATAAGCTGCATAGTGATACTTTACGACTCATAACCATTGTCCAAATTTGATAGATGCTCTGACACTTTACCTTATTATGTGATTTTCAGAATATCTTTTTCCAAAACCAAAAGGCCATATCAAACTCAGAAAGGGAATTCCTCATTTGTTTAAACACAATGATTGAGATGAATATCATGTTTCTCAAGTGTCGGTATCCAACGCTGCAGAAGAAGACACCATATTGATTTATACTGCACGGGAAATACGCCCTATGGACAATAAACAATGACTATGGATATAGCGCTCATAGTAGTCACTTTATTCGGCTATCACAGTAATCTTACTCTGTGTCTAGAAACCATTTATCAAGATGGTGCCTCTTGGATAGACGTATTTAATGTGGAAAATCCCACCATCCATATGATTCTGAACAATGCAATAGGTTTACACATTTGCAATCATGATCTTAAACAATCATAGGTTCATCAAATAAATCAATTCAATGGAACACTGATCAGCTTTCCTGTACATTGTAACTGAGTAATTAGGACTTGGCAATGGCGCGGTTCAATTGGAGGAATTGCAAACCAAACAACTAAAACTTTTTAAAACCCAAACCAAAGCATTGAAAATGAAATTGTGTGGCCTGTTAAGCTGTTTGAGTACATTAAACTGCATCCGACCACAGTTTCGAACCATTTAAACTAAACCATCAAGCCACACCCGAAACCGGACTTGAACTGAATCAAACCCAGCAGAAAAGAAACCAACCCATAAAACTCCTTAAACCAGCAAAGCCGTGTGTTTCCAGTTTGGTTTAGGCTCGAACCAAAGCATTTCCGATTTCTACAAGTAACCCAATGCATTTTCGATACCTTCTAAATAGCTCTGTTGAAAAATTTACTGGGTCGATGTTTTCACGAAGTTAACCAGTTTGCATCAATGCAAATGCAACTAGTAAAAAGGGAGGGAGAGCGATAAAAGTATGGAAATCGGACAGCTCGATGTTTTCACGAAGTTAACCAGTTTGCCTCAATGCAAATGCAACTAGTGAAAATCGGACAGGGTTTTCTCTTCTACACGAATTACTCGTCGAGAGTAGCGAACATGAAGCTTTCTACATCAATTGACATAGACCTACAAAGATATATATATATATATATATATATGAAGGTATGCTGGGACTAACCGTGGGGAGCTGTTTCTTGATGAGAAAACTGGACAAAGTCGCAACTTGAAGAGACGGCCATGCCTCTGTGAAGAAGACTCGCGTGAGCAGCACAGCAGCTAAGCTCAGAGGAGACACAGGAAGATCTCCTCCTCCTCCTCCTCCTCCTCCTCCTCCTTTGAATAGGAAGGAGAAGCCGTGTTGCTTCGGCTTGCCGAATCTAAGCTTGGCGACAATCTCCGGGTCCTTCTTGACGAGGATCGCAGCAGGAGGTGGGAACGGAGCTCCGGATGAGAGGAGCGGCGGGGTGCGCATCTGCCTCTGCTTGCTGACGACGAGCACCACCATGTCCGAAGTTCTCTTCTTCTCTCTGTCCCTGTCCCTGTCCCCGCCTCCATCCCCATCTCGATCTCCCTCCATGGAGTGCAGCTTCCTTCGCTTTGCTTCACCACAGCCCGAAGAATCTCATCCGGGCTATGGAGAATCGGAAGATCCCGGAATATTCCCCGATCGCCATCGCCATCGCCACCACAACCAGCATCATCATCATCATCGTCATCACGCCATGTCCTGTTTCCCAAGAAACCCTAAACCGAAAACCCTAATTTGCTGTTCCCCCGAGAAACCCAAAACCCGAAAACCCTAATTTCTAGGACTCGGATGGAGCTCAAACCCTAGAACTCGGATTGAACCTGATCACCATCACCATAGCCACCACCACAACCATCACCACCATCATCATCATCATCATCACGTCATGTCCTGTTTCCCAAGAAACCCTAAACCCGAAAACCCTAATTTGCTGTTTCGCCAAGAAACCCCAAAACCC
Source organism: Azolla pinnata (assembly GCA_037176905.1). Taxonomy (NCBI): domain Eukaryota; kingdom Viridiplantae; phylum Streptophyta; class Polypodiopsida; order Salviniales; family Salviniaceae; genus Azolla; species Azolla pinnata. The sequence continues at coordinate 11,092 of JBBBWG010007258.1, read as the reverse complement.
AAAACCCTAATTTCTAGGTCTCCGACGGAGCTTAAACCCTAGAATTTGGATTGAATCCTGAACCCTAATTTCTGTTTCCCAAGAAACCCAAATCCGAAACCCTAATTTCTAGGACTCCGATGGAACTTAAACCTTAGAACTCGGATTGAACCCTAAACCCTGAACCCTGAAGCCTAATCTCAGAATAAGCTCTTCGTTGCAGTTCCGAAACTCGGGCTTCCTGTTTGTGTTGTGGTTCGAAGACCTTCCATTCTCTCTGAACTGGCTCTGATCTACGGTCATAAAAACGCCTGAAGAGAATCTGGATCTGTGATTTTGAGTTCTCCTGTAGGGGGGCTCGAGTAAGGGGGAATCGCCTTTGAATTCTTGTTGGGCAACCAAATACTGGAGAATCGCCGATCTTTTTCAGAATCGGCAAATCTTGGGAATTACCTTGAGTGTTGCTTCGACAAAAAGAAGTAGAGAATCGTTGATCTTTTTCCGTGAAGGAGAGCGGAACTAAGAAACAGCTACATAGGATCAAGTGAAAGATGTGAAGAAATGACGAATCCATCGACGAATCCTTTCAACCGCTAGAATAGCAATGCCATGGTTTCCCTTGGTCATGGCGAATCATCAATCTCCATGCGATTATAAGTGATTAGAGGGGGGAAAAGGTTAGGACATCAATGCCCATTATAAGTGATATTTCTCAAAGATCATGCGAGTAATCTTAATGATAAGATCAACTAACCTTGACTATTAGAGCATTAACCCCTAATCCCTAGAAGATAAATGTTGGACATTACTTTAATACACTAGTTTCAGTCATTAGAAGATTCAACATTGAGATTCATGGGCCTAATCATGTCCTTAATATGAAAGAATTTGCTAGAGAACCAGAGTTTCTTTCCAACTTCATTTCCAAGATGTGCCCATGGACTGACTCTGTTCAAGCCAGCCATCACAATTGTTCTCCTCTATGCAGTAAAGACAAATTAGGGCATTTTGGCAAATCATATGAAGCATTTAAGGTGGAGTTTTTATAACAGTTTTTCTGAAACAAAGATCCTCCAACCATCCATGCATATATCATGGAAGATTTATGAACAGGTAACAAGATCGTAGGCGTGCATGATGCGCATTAATGCCATTAGGAACATCTCCTAATCCACCCTTGAAAAGCCTTGCAATATCACAAAGCAAGTTTTACCCTACAACCAGAGCCAAAATGCACACACTGCATCCAATGAGATCGGCAAAAATCATGTTTTTCCGATGAGCAAGTGAGAATTCCAATGCCATGAGACCAATGTTCGACTCTTCTCCTTCTCGGATTGACAGGTTTCAAATTCTCATTTTCTCTTATTTGAAAGCAGGGAGTCAAATAACCGAAGCATTTGTTCAACAAGCAGCCTTAGCTTCCCTGATCGCAATTGGCTCAAGCATCTCATCCACAAAACTCTCCATCATGTCTTGCATTATCTGCTCACATACATTCTCGGCAACTTCCATCATCTCGCAGTAAGGGTTCCGCCAATCTTGATAATCCAGAGATCTTTCCAACATGTGCTCTAGGCTGAAGCCACCCTCAGCTGCGGTGGCCTCAGCTTGTTCATTCACTTTCGAAATCACGATCTGTTCCAAGCGAGGTCTATCTGGGCATGGCTGAAGAAACAAGAAGAACAATGGTAAATAAAAACTCGAGTAACTCTGATACAGGCATTCTGAAACGGCGCCAATAAGAAATTTCCCATAAAGCACGTCTTCAGCCTCAAATTCCTCTTTGCTCATTACTTCAACCACAAGCATAGCCATTGTTTTGTCAGCTGCATAGACATCTATCAAATTTGATGAATTGAGTCCGCATAAATCGAACGCCATCTCCACAAACTTCCCCACCAGCCTTTTGCTGATAGTCCTGAAAGTCTCCATTGCTGCATCATTACTCTCTTTCTGGGCATCATGCTGATTATTCAAAGGCTCACCCTGTAAATTAGAGTGATTGCTGTACTCAACAGTAACATTGTGGGCTTGGGTTTGCTCAAGTGGTTTCATAAGGTTAGTATTGTTTGATTCGATGCGTGTCTTACAGAGGACATGATCTGTGCTGCTCTCAACCTTTATTGTATGTATTTCTGACTGTTTGTATCCAGTAGAGAAGTTATCATAGTTAGATCCAATACATGACTCCCCAAAAGCAACATGCTCCAATTTACATCCGCTTGATGATAAATGAAGTAGAAAATCTGAAAAGAAAGAACATAATCGAGTAAGTAATGATTTTCCTACGGCATAAAGTTAATATCTTTAAAACAGTAGGAGTGTCTTTACCCGATAATTCATGCTCTACAAGCTCTTCCATAAGAAGATTTATAATTGATTCTGCCAAATATTCCTTCCCAATGTGACTTTTTGAAACTATTTCCTTGGCTAATACATCCATTGGTAGTTCAATTTTCAAGACTTCATTCTTTACCTCAGGTTTGATACAAGAACTTGTGTCCTGAGAGAAATGGTGCATGTAGATTCTTTCAACACTTGTTATAGTTCACTTAAGCACATATACGTTTGCCATTTCCATGTTTAAATACAATTTATGTATACATTCCTATTATCAGTAAAACACAGAGATGTGAATGGTGTTATCTGGTCAAAATAACACACCCACATTTTGTCTCATTTTAGCTGGTGGGGACAGAACAAATTCTACGGCATGAATGTTGAAACGAATGCATTTTAATTCTTCTTGTTATGGCTGCAGAAGTGACAGAGAATGGCCAAGTTGAAAAAATAAACACCGAACCTGATTCAACCAAAAGTTTAGAAACACAGACCTTTGTAACTCTGTTCAGATGACAAGTAACATTTTCAGTAGTTGAATCTGCAGTCATGCTGGAATGGATCATTGTCATCAGTGTAGCGTTGTTATCCTTTGATTGATTTGATTCTATATCAATGTTGCACACTCTGGAATCCTTACGCTCACGCTGGTACGAATCTGTTTCCTGCTCATCCATTGCAGGACAATTTGTATCCACTCCAGAAACATCCTCTCCACTCTTCTTGTCCATCTCTACAGGCTTAACCTGCTTTCTGAATGGAAGGAACCGGGGAATTTAACATAGTTCAAAGTAATATAATATGCATAAACATCCAATTGGACTTAATTTCACCTGTGTATACTGTTCCCTACAGATGACTCAACAAAATCACTGAAAGGAGGATCATTAATCTTAATGTTCAAGTGATCTCCACTATCTTGCAAAGTTTCCCCATCACGTGCTTGCGCTTGCTCTTTCTTTGAGGGAAATTGTACGTGATCATCAAATACTAGAACATTTGATACAGATGACATTGCAAGATCTTTATCTACACCAGGGGATACCAAAATGAGCTTATTTGCCATCCTTGCTTTGGTGTCTCTTATTTCTCCATCCAGTTTCTGATTTACAAGAGCCCAGAAGGAGTTAGAAGTCAACACAAAAAGCAATCCAGATGTTTATTTTCCATAGGTGCACATACATTAAGCCCATCACAAGAAAACAAGAGGTTTCACAAAATAACAAATGAGTCAAACGCATTTATCTCCTAACCATACAAGTAACCGCAATGCATAATCAAGAAGGGGTACTTCATGTACCATTGATGAGCAGCCCAATCAGAGTTCAAGTGAAGGAAGTTTCTTCCAAATGATGAAGACCTTCCCTCAGAACACTGATCACTTCATTCTTCTCGTTTTTATAAAACATGAGCATGTTATATAGACCATGTTTGCAACCATTAATTAATCCCCAACTTTCAACTGGTGATCCAGAACAAATTATTACTAACATTACATTCTTCTTAGAGCTATTTATTAGCAAGCAGCCTGAAAAGCATTCCAGGAAAAAGTTTCTTCCATCTTCACAGAAATATTATTAAGCTCTGTCACTATAACAGCATAAAATTAAGCACAAAACAGAGATTACCTCGAGCTCCTTGACCAATAATTGGTGGTCCCACATTTGAATTCCTTGACCTGTTGCAAGTTTCCAGAGACCCAGATGACATGTTAATAAATGTTCTGCACTAGTGATATATACTATTCTTGTTTTCTTATGTCATGAATAGACAGTAATAAGAAAAACCAAAAGTTTCCACCATATTCTTCCCAACATCAAGTTAGGAAGGCCATACATATTACAGAAGTGCCACTATTGCAGGCATAAAATTTAATTTAGAGAAAAATCATATCCAGAAGCATCAGCAGAGGATGCAGTGGAAATCGCCAAAATCTGACCACTCTGCTTCCCTAAAAGATCTTTAATTTTACACTAACTATTGGAAGCCAAGCATACATCATGGTCATTGCTTCAGTGGTATAAGGTTTCTTAACTTTTCGAAAAGAAAGACCTGCCATTAATAAAGCTATGAATAGACATGCCAGCCACACAGGGGGAAAAGTAAAAATTTATGAGAAGCTAATCTCTAACAATGATTTCACAACTTGTGACTTTTACTTGTTCATGGCAGGTAGTTTTTGTTTACACTCAGTTAGGGCCTTATTATTTCTATGTATCCATTGGATACATGAATGTTGCTTTGGCTGCAGATATGCATATTAACAAAAATACAGCATACCAAATTTATACTGGATTGATCATATTGAACATTTTTTCAATCATTTCACATGACAAGGCACTGAAACCAAGTTGTGGTGGAGGACGGAACTCATTATATGTCAGAACTCACCATGACTACCATTGTGCCACACTTTTTCTACCCTCCGATCTTTTGAACTGTTTAGAGAATCTTGATGCTGAAGTTGACCCTTTCCTAGCTCTCCGGGTATGTAGGAAGATACCAACCTTTCAGATGAGGTTTCTCCATTTGACAGTGATACAATTGATGAAATTGATGCTTGAAAGCTCACATCACTTGAAGAAGAACATGAAGCTACAATTTGATTGGTTCCACTGTTCCTTAATTCCAATAACTTGTAATTTTCTTCAGATCCTCCTTCTTGGCCAGTGGCTATAGATAGATGTCTATAATTTCTTTGGAGCTTGCAGGGCAGGACAATATATTCACAAGTTTTCTTTCCTGAATTTAGAGGACACTCTTCTCCCAACGCTCGCTCAATGCTACGTAATTTTTTCTGAAATTTCACAAACTTGCGTTTCAACAAAAAAGTATGTTCTTGAGCATTGCCAATGTGAGGTAGGGAAGTGGAGCATGATTGTGCTGCATCAATACGTTTCACTAACTGTTGTGCCAACAATTTCAAAAGTGCAACCCGTTTTCTCTCATTAAGAACTTCAGGTTCATATTTATGTGGAAGCTTTTCAAGATGAAAAGTTATACATTGTGTGTGATATGCTTTCTGTTTTAAATGATCATCCTTTTCGCGATCCAGATTCCTGAAATCAGGCAAATGTGTATCCTGACTTGATGGAACAAGAAAACCCACTTCTGAAGAACACAACTTTCTTCTAGTTGGCATTTTATCTCTTCTCTCACAAGCATTTAATGTCTCGTCAGCTGGACCAAATGCTGTTATTTTCCTCTTATTTGTCAAACGTGTTTTAGGATGTCTATCTGGAAAATCACTTGAATAATGTACAATTCTATGTACCAGCGATTGTTTTGAAGTTAGAATCTCTTTTTCTTGTTTCAAATTCGAGCATCGGATTGGTTTCTTTGTATTCTCTCCAAGACTTTTCTGAGAACAGCATTGCACTTTCTTTGTGCCACCATCATGTTTTATAAACTGAGAGAAAACATAAAATCAATCAGAATTTGAGCTTTATCGCTCAAAATCAAAAGGAAAAGAGTGTCTAAAAAGTGATCAAAGAAGTTGCCTTGGAAATACAGTCTCCTTTCTTTAGTTTCCTGCTCTCAGAACTTTGCAAGGAGATGGAATTTTTATGAGCACCATTGCAAGCATAATTGTTTCCTGACGCTATCTTCTTGCCTCTTGGGCTGCCAGCTTTTGATAGGAGACGGTCCCTTTCAGAAGTTATTCCTGCTTTCACTGGATACATTTTCGACCTGCTTACTTTGTGACAATCTATGATTGCGTCTGTGTTCTCATCAGACTCTATACATAGATCAGGGAACTCCTCTGCATCTACAGGTTTTGGCAAAGGAAAATCGACCTCCGTTGTTGATCCTAAAACGTTTGGCCAAGATCCTTTTATTTCATTAGCTGGCAATGAAATGTTGGAGTCCCATTGAGGTCTTCGAACGGTCCCTGATTTTTCTGGTGAATTTACCCCTTCACTAGTTACCGGAAGGTAAGAAAAGATATTATGTGTCAATTTAATATTTAATTTAATTTAATCGCATCAATTTAGTATTCAGACAGCTCGTTTGTTAGAATGTACAAGTAAAGCACATTGTGTTGCTTTAATTATTCTAGTAAATTTTTTAATTTTAACAATCGATTGGACACCATAGAAGCCAGCACTTCAAATTTATAAAATATATGCTACTCACAAGCATAAACTTGTTTAACCTACAGAACAAAGGCTTCAAATTCCATACAAAGGTAACAGCTAAATTTTTCTCATGTGCTACTTACATTATTAGAAATTGGGATACATTGGTATGCTACCTACATATACAGAAGACTTGCATTTTCATATAAAATTAGATTTATTACCTGTTACATACAATCGTGTATTATTGGCATTCGATATATATGCATGTACGTCTTAATGCTGGTTATAGATTGAAACATAATTGGCTATAAAATCTACTTACGAACATAAAAGTGCTCTTCGTTCCATCTCTAGAGCTTCAAGCTTTTCCTTTTTAGCACGGAGAGCTGCACGTGATAGTGCAACTTCATCTTTCTGCTTCTTTTTCCACTCTTGCCTTTTTTTCCTCATGTACAGCTGAACCTAATGGAAGTTAATAGGATATTCTTAGATTTCTCTTGAACAGATTGAAAAATTTCTTGACCGACAAAGATGAGACACACCAAAAAGATCTTATAGATAAAAACGAAAAAGAAGAATGTATTTAAACAAAAAACAAAACATCAAAAAGACAGCTGCAAGAAGATTTGCTCACTTATTGACAGTGCCAAAGTTCCTCAAAGACTTTGCCATAGTGACACACACCTAGCCCTTCCTATCGCCTCATGATATTCCTCATACCTAACATTCACATACCCTTCTTCTTCTTCTTCTTCCTCTCCTTCTTTATCTCCCCCCATTCCCATCTGAACATCCCTTGTTCTTCTTCTTCTTCGTCTTCTTCTTCCTCCCCTTCATCTTCTCCGGTTTTCCGTCACCAGAACCTCCCACATCCTCTTCCTTATCCTTTCCATGGCCTCACCTTCTGCATCTCCATCTCCACCAAGTCTACTGTGCAGAAGAAGGCATTCAGTCTATGGTTGATCATTTGATTCGGCTTGTGCTTAATCTTGTTCCTATAATCCTGTTTCTTCGTCAATTTCTTTTTGTCCTTTGAATTGTTGTCATGATGATCGTGATCAGCATGGCCCATCTCAATATCTTTATTTAGATCCACAAACTCAGGAGAATTTATGGAGAAGCCAGAACACATGTTATCTAAGGTTGTTCGTTGAGCATCAGTTTTCATGAACAACCATGTGTTACCACGTAAACATCATCTGCACCCTCGGTCTGATCTTTCTCCAGTTTTTTGTTTGAACCAGCCGTCTAAGATCACCCAAATAAATATTGACATAACGCAAAAGACAGAGCCCGAATTCGGTAAGAAGTCAAGAAGGACTTACGTACTAGCTGCATCAATCAACGCATGTGATGATAAGACTTCACCCACTTATAATATAAGATGCTTTCACCATTAAGGAAACACCCACTTATTACCTCACATGCTTTCATCATTAAGAAAACTTTCATGAGATGTATGCACACAACTGTGTAAAGCCGTACATGAACACATAGAGCTATCGGGTTATAACACACCATTTTGGGCTCGATTTTTGAATTCCACGGGTCAAGATTGAATGGTGTTGAAGTGGTTCTTGTATCCACGCATGGTTTTGAAGCAATGCAGACCATTGTTGGGAGTGCACCTGGATAATTGTCAGAAATGAAGAGCCATCATTATAATGCTCAAAAGCGCGTTATGCTTTAGACAAAGCACAACTCCATCTGCAAAATGTACATATGACGAGACTACATAAGGCACAAGCACGCACACATGAAACCATGATACACACGAGTATATAAAAAGCCTGTCTTGCCTGATCTTCTTGCATGATCATTAAGGAGGTGATTGGATTCCAGAAACAGAAGAATAAAAGCACAATTTTTTACATTGTTTACGGCAACGTTTTCCAAGTAATGCACGGATACAACATCAGCAACAGCGAAGTGTCTGTCTGTCTGTTTATCTGTTAATCCAATACTAATCACAACACGAACAGAATCTGAACATTTTTAGTTTTGTTCTAGTGATACTCCAACTGACTAATATGCTAATCAGTACTGAAGAAAGCAATGGTGCAGCCCTGGGCTGAGATGTGCATCTAGCGCTAAATTTTGACATGTCCAAAAATGTGGAACAATATCTTACAAGTTCCGTGCAAGCATTTGTTCATCAATTTCGTGTCAAGAGATTTCCCAATCTAAAAAGTAGGATTGTATCGTAGCACTACATGCATGACCCTGCACGGGACAAGAAAAACGCGAGAGCATATTAACTTGGGAATTTTCATCATTCACTCAACACGGCGGAAATTTTCTCGCACCCTGTGAGTGAACACCAATTCATGAAAAGAGCTGACGAGTTCTTACCTAAACCCTAGAAGCCGAGGCAGAGATCATCTATGGCAGAGAAGAGAATCTGCGGATCACTGGTCTGGTTTTCTGTTCGGTTTTTCCGGGGGGTGGGAAGACGAGATGGGAGCAACGACCACTGGTACGGCATGGGAATCGTCAGGTTTTCCGGGGGCCACGGACAGCAGCGGGAAGAAGACGAAGAAGAAGAAGAAGAAGAAGAACTCTTGCGGGAGCTGTCTCGCTTCGCGGCCGAGGAGCAGCAAGCAGCAGACGAAGCAGAGCGGAAGCTCCGGAGGAACAAACCCTGGAATTACCAGAAAAACTGAAACAGACAGAGAACAAAAAATGCAACACATTCATCATCCACATACATACATGCACACATACGATGTGCATCGTATGTGCATCGTATGCATATCGTATGTGCATCGTATGTTCATCGTATGCATATCGTATGTGCCTCGTATGTACGTCGTATGTGCATCTTCTGTACATCGTATGTGCCTCGTATGTGCACATCAGATGCACATACATGTGTGTAGACATGCGTGCATCATCCACATACTGCATCGTATGTGTGCATGTACGATGCGTACACATGCATGCACATACGCATGCAGGCATCATCAAGCCGTTGTACTGATCTGCTGGAGCTGAGAAGCTTCGTTCGGTGTTTCATTCAGGACACACGTTTGTCGGCTTGATCGCACGGTATCGATATTGTCCTCCCGAATCGAATCGTTGCCGCTCTGAGCGTCGTTCTCTCTAACAGCCGATTGCCGCATCGTACGGCTCTGCTGATCGCCTGTTTCGCGTGAGTTCGGATCTTCGTGAAAGGTCGGGAGCAAAGCCTTTCGCATCGTTTACGCAATCCACGCTGGGATACGTCCATTAACGCTGCTTCGTCCCAAGGTAGTACATGTCGCGGAGCGAGAGAAGGCACCAAAAAAAAAAAAAAACACATTGTCGCGTAAGTAGAGGCAAGTCAATCTCCCTGATGCAATCTTCGAATCTTGTTTGTCGTCGTTCTCACACTGTCTGTATCTTTCAAACTGCGCTCAGAACCCCACCAACTGTGGTTTTAATGGCCGAAAACCCCCCATGCCTGTTGTGCACCATCCGGCCATTCGAAGTAATCGTCATCGACACGATGCTCGTGGATCACTTTGATCCTCGCACTGGCCTCGTTCGCCGCTTTCGCAAACTGGAATGCATTCAATCCTGGAAGAAGCAGGGGCCTCGAATGGCAATCTGAGAGCTTATGAATCGTCGCCATCTGGATCACCCCTGATCATTTTCGCCGCATTCCGACATTGTGGGGTCGCGCTCGTCTGGATCATCAATCAATGCACACGATCTTTTAACTCGGATCAGTCAGTGCACCATTTATAGTTCATTTCCGATGAGTATCACGAGGTTCATGATGATGCTGATGAGAGGAGCATCAATGCTATTACCCCCCAATCCAAACCCTAACCCTAATCATCCTTAAGCTCTGACCTAGCCGCAGCTCGAACCCCTAGCCCTAGCTTAGCCCTAGCTTAGCCCTAGCTTAGCCCAAGCTCTAAACCCTAACCCTAACCTAACCCAAGGTCTAACCCTAAAATTATACCACCCTAACCATAATCATACCATGAGCTCTGACCCAATAACCATAATCATACCATGAGCTCTGACCCAATAACCATAATCATACCCTGAGCTCTGACCCACAAACCCTAACCTAGCCCAAGCTCTAACCCTAAAGAATACATATACTACCCTAACCATAATCGTACCCTGAGCTCTGACCCACAAACCCTAACCTAGCCCAAGCTCTAACCCTAAAATACATATACTACCCTGACCATAATCATGCCCGAGCTCTGACCCACAAACCCTAACCTAGCCCAAGCTCTAACCCTAAAATAACCATACCCTGAGAGCTCTAACCCACAAACCCTAACCTAGCGCAAGCTCTAACCCTAAAATACATATACTACCTAACCATAATCATACCCTGAGAGCTCTGACCCACAAACCCTAACCTAGCCCAAGAGCTCTAGCCCCGAACCTTAACCTAGCCCAAGATCTAAACCCTAACCCTAACCCTAATCTAGCATGTGCTCCAACCCGGAACCCTAGGCTAGCCCGAGCTCTAAACCCTAACCCTAACCTAGCACGAGCTTTAAACCCTAACCCTAACCTAGCCCGAGCTCTAAACCCTAAAATATACTATCCATAGCAAAGTGTGAAATTTGAAGTCTAACGGCTCTTTTTCGTATAACGGTCGAAAACAGAGAGAGAGAGAGAGAGAGAGAGAGAGAGAGAGAGAGAGAGAGAGAGAGAGAGAGAGAGAGAGAGAGAGAGAG
>JBBBWG010007247.1:12984-23340 GCA_037176905.1 Azolla pinnata | reverse complement strand
CCGTCGAGCGCATGCTTAATCCGCGCGAGACGCAGTGCTAGTTAGCTTGCTAATTAGCGACGATTTTGTCGCGATTACTGCCGATTCGTGCCCGATCTAGTGAGCTCGATCAGCGGGTAGTCGGTGCTAGCTAGTGATCGGCTAGATCGAGTTCGATCGGTGCCAATTAGTGGGCTCGCTTGATTAGCACCACTCGGTGCCGATTAGTAGACCCAATTAGCGCCAGTCGGTGCTAATTAGTGAGCTCGATTAGCGTGAACCGGTGCCAATGAATTGGCTGGCTTGATTAGTACCACTCCGCGCCAATTAGTCGACCCAATTAGTGCTAACCGGTGCCCAATTAATGAGCCCGATTAGAGCCGATTAGCAAACCAGAATTAGTGCCCTATCCGTGCCCGTTAGCAAACTACATTAGTGCCTACCAGTGTGCCGATTAGCGCCACATAATGAGAATTTATGCCAATTAGCGTCAATTAATGAGAATCGATACCGACTAGCGCCAATTAATGGGAATTTATGCCAATTAGCGCCAATTCATGAGCATTTATGCCAATTAGCGGCAAGTAATAAGAATTTACGCCCATTAGTGTCAATTGACAAGAATCGAGACCGATTAGTGTCAATTAACAAGAAGCGATACTAATTAGCGTCAATTAACAAACAACATCGATACCAATTAGTGCCACTTAAGAAGAATCGATGCCAACTAACGTCGATTAGCGAGAATCGATACCAATTAGTGCCACTTAAGAAGAATCGATGCCAACTAATGTCGATTAGCGAGAATCGATACCAATTAGTGCCATTTAACAAGAATCGATGCCAACTAATGTCGATTAGCGAGAATCGATACCAATTAGTGCCACTTAACAAGAATCGATGCCAACTAACGTCGATTAGCGAGAATGGATACCAATTAGTGCCGCTTAACAAGAATCGATGCCAACTAATGTCGATTAGCGAGAATGGATACCAATTAGTGCCACTTAACAAGAATCGATGCCAACTAATGTCGATTAGCGAGAATGGATACCAATTAGTGCCACTTAACAAGAATCGATGCCAACAATCGTCGATTATCGATGTCACATACCTGGCGGCGGATCCGGAGGAGCTCGTTGCCGCTCGCATCACGCAGGGTGAAGTCGCGGGTGCCAAAGCGCGAAGTCGGGCCCGAGCGCTGAAAGGCGATCAGAGCGCCGCCGCGATTCGCGCCATTCGCCGCCTTGATCTCCGCATCTTCGGCATCGCCATCGTGTCTCTTGCCGTAGCTCGAATGAGCTCCGACGAGGATCGAGGAGCGGTTCGAGGAGATCCACAGCTCGAGAGTCGTGTCGTCGCCGGCGCAGAAGCGATCCGAGACGATCGCTCCGCGCGAATCGGATGCGGAATCGATTTTCTGCCCATGATTCATCTTGCGCTCCGCCACGGATTCAGACATATTATTCGATCGATCGATCGAACGGAACGGAATGAACGGAAGGGAACGGGACAATCCGATCCGATCGGGCAAGGTGCTTTGGATAGTCGATGCAATCGAGTAATTAATTAGAGGAGTGGGGGTGCGATCGATTCGGATTAACGACGGGGATTAGCGCGATTTACAAGCCTCCGTCAGCGCCTTAATCAAGATTATTATTATGATGATGATGATGATGATGATGATGATAAGATGGGAACTATGGACAGATAGGAAGGAACTAATTATCCCCTTGGGATTATTATTGGAGCAAGAGAGATCATGAAATGGGGTGGTTGCTCCCTGGGGGCCAAATTTATATAAGGGGGAGACTTTAGAGAAGATTCTACTATGCTGAAATTTTCTAACTAGATGTGGGGAACAGCCTCCAAAATTAATGAAGAGTTTCTAACTAGATGTGGGGAGTAGCCTCTAAAACTACATGTGGGGAATGCCTCTGAGCTAGGAAAAGCCAAGGGAATGAGTATGTATATGTATACATACATGTATATGTATATGTAGATGTATATGTATAGAGGTCTCTGTATACGGTTCTAGTGACCATATCCCGAGCTCCTCGGCAGCATGTGGTATCGAGTTCGTGCACGCAACGTGACAAACTGCGGAACCTGATCTTCTCCTCAATTTCTTCGCTTTTTTTTTTGTCTTCGATCGATCGATCGATCGCCGCGATTGCGTCCATGTTCGATGTATCTGGCTCGACCTGTTCCCGATCCCATCCGATCCGCATTATTGGGGTTGCGCCCTAATTCCGGTTGGTGGCAGTCGTCCGATCCATGACGCGTTTCCTGTGGCCCACTCCCCACTGGGAAAAAAAAATCACCGTATCTTACCTTTGTCTTTTAAGAAAATCACGAGAAGAATCGGATCTATACAGGCAAACATTGATCGATCTCGTCTGCATCTCATGAACAGCATTGGGCTAAATAATTAAATCAATCAATAACTCCCAAAGAGCTGTAGATGTAATTATGTCCTTGATGGATTTTATGATACTCTCTATGTTTTTTATTCTTAACGACGATTCTTTTCCCATAAACAGGTAGAGAAAACAGGGAGCTTTCGATGCAAGTAGTACTAAGGTGAGCGGAGAAACCTTCGATCCACTTTAGATTCATAAACCAATCTACCAGGCAAAATTACAAGCTTCGGATCGACTTGGTACCGATTCACCATGGGCTTCGAGGGAATTACGATTGACGTCTCTCGTGGTCTGGTCGGTTATAGTTAATGCCCAAAATTTACTCTTCTTTAAAGGATTTTTATTCTTGCAACGGGATACGAGGAAAAAAGAAACTATAAAACAAGATGAAGTAAAAAGCCAATTGGCCGAGTTTAGGGTTTAGGGTTTAGGGTTTTTCACAGCATATCTCGACATCTCTACGATTAAAGACCGATTTAAATCCACACTATATAGTCTTAGATCGCCAACAAATCAAAGCAACTTCTATGTCTAATCTTCCCATTTCTGCACACCTATGTCTCCCATCCCACCAACTACCCACTAAGCAGCTCCCCAATGCTCACGGAAATCGATGTATCCAAAATGCGACGCAGTGAGCCTTACCTAAGCGAGATGCTAATGGTAATCGACACAACTTATTATCCTGCTCAAGCATAGTGTACATTTTCCATTATCACACCAACTTTTCCCTATCATGTTAGGTTGTAATTAGTTTATCAAAAACCAATCCCGATTATACTTCGATGATAAGCACCTAATATTACCCTATAACACCTACCATTACACTTACATAGTACGCATCATTGATATGTTCTCTTATCGGATCTCATCGTTCATGAGCAATAAAGGAAGTTTTGTGCCAAAGAAATGAGCATTATGCTTCTTCTCAAAGAGAGAGGAGAATTACACATTAATTGAACAATTTCTATTTTACTACTAAAAGAGGTTGTACGAGTGATTATTATTTGGTTAAATCATACAAGCTAATATAAGTATGCTAGCGTGTTTCTTATTCAATAGTTGTAATTACAAGGAAAGAAGATTGAAATAGATAAGATATTATGATAATCTATATCTAATGACTATGATAATCTATATCTTATGTTTATCTTTCGATAGCTTACGGCTTGACTTCTATTTTAATTCTTTTGTGTTTCATTCTTCATAGATTTCAATATTTTCTCCTCTAGCTTTTTATATTCTAAGGCTTTTTATAAATTTATAATGTTTCTCTATTTTAAGAGTTTAAATATTTTAATGGTTTTCGTATCCTAACGATTATCTAAATTCTAAAGATTTCAATCATTTCTTTAGGTTGGGGTCTTACTTATTTATGTATGATTAATAATTATTGTCATACATGCAAATAGTTGCTAGTGTTTAGCTAATAAATACTTTTAACTTTCAATAGCTAATAGTTCTTATTAGTTAGTAAGTAGTTTTTTGTTTCAATTTACTTTTTCCCACATCGGGCAACGCTGTTATTTTGGTCTTGGACAAAGGCATCATTGAACCATCTCTGTAAGCAACTAGATTTTCGAGCCACACCTGGTACGTAAGGATTATGGTGATTCGATCCAAATTTGTGTCAATTTTCATCGACTAAATAATCTCATAATCTATGATAAGTGTCCCTTACCTTGAATGATTCAAGGATCTCCTCAATAACGTCAAAAAAGTCGCATTATTTTACCTCCTTAGACCTCAAGTAAGATTCCCTTAAGTAAGAAAGCTGCCCACGAAGTCACCTTTTTGCATCACGATCAAAGGCTTCTTCTATGACTTTATCGAACATGACATCATCTTAATCTACCTCGATGACTTGTTGGTCCACACTCGACTTGACAACATCTCCAAGTACTAGATATTGTCCTTCATCACATCCAAAAGTACAACCTTCAATTATAACTACGAAAATGTAAATGAGGCCGTACAGTTTATAGAGGTACAAATCGACCCAAATAAAACGACTCCATGATGTCTTTTCCGATCAATCCAATGAGCGTCAAGAGCCTTCGAAGTTTCGTGGGACTAATCAATTTCTTAGTGCATTCTATTTTTCACCTAGCAACTTTCCCATTTCTCCTATGTAGGCTCTTTCAAGAAGGAACTCGAGTCTTTATTTCGTTAGCATTTTACGAAAGAAGTTTAGCATGACATATAGTTCAATCTTGATACATCCTGATTTTTAATAGTTACTTCTTAAGATTGCTCAAGGCCAACAACATTGGTAACCAATCACGTCCATTTTTCGAACTATGATCGAAGTTAAGGAGAACTATTGTACCACAAAAAAAGTACTCATCGCTGAAGTTTGGGCATTCCACCAATTTTACCTCTACGTACACAACTCGAAGGTTTAGCTCGACACTAACCACCAACCTCTCGTACCAGTTACGAAAGAAACAACTCTCTTGACAAGCTTTTTTGAGTTGAGCGTTAACATTTCGCTTTCACAAGCTGCTCAGCAAGCTCTGCCTCTACCATTATTAGCGCCACCATATGGCTGCATATATATCTAGCAGTGCCGCACTTGCCAATACATAAACTAGAGCCCGAAATAGAAGTCATGATAATTGACCCCCATTTCTAATTAGATATTTTGGGTTGAGAAATTACCTTATATCTTTGCTCATTACTTCCTCGGGAATCGATATGTCCTCGTCCTCACGTAATAGTTGACTTGATTGTACGAGGCAATGCCATTACATAATGTTTCGAGCTCTACAATAGCCAACTTTTAGGCTCTGTCTCAACAATTTATCCTCAGCCGTCGATGCTCGCGCCACAGTCTAGTATAAGGCCAACTAATCTCACTACGATTTTTATGAAACCTTACTTGACCTTTCTCATGGCTTGCAGTTCACTCGAATAATTTGATACTATTCTATCGATTTTAAAACGGACATGTAGATTTTGAACATCAAAGAAAGAAAGAGGTAATAGTTTGGCCCAACCTTATGGCACGGCTAGTTCGGATGGCATGGTCAGCTCTGTCAGTTCGGAGAACTAGGAAAATGCCCACACTACTCACTGCACAACTGCACAGAACACGCACACGTTTTCGCAACAGAGATCCATTGATCTTCGAATCACAAAAAACCTAATTATTTGTAATTGTAATACAAGAATTTACACATTTCTGCGGCACTACAAAGCCTCCACAAATGACATATTCTAAGGCATCACATAAAACGATTTTAATAGTTCAAATATTTAGTTGTGATCGTCATCAAGTTCAAATTCATTTTGCCATATTGCCCGTAATTCAACAAGTTGACTGAGTGGGTGATTATTATAACCATCAAAATGATCTTATAAGCATAAATCAGCCCCATGTAACAAAACTAGGACGAGGTCTTGTCGTTCACTTCTTACGATTTATCATTACTCGCATTATTCCCTTCCGAATATTATATTTGATTCTTCCAGCCCATAGTATAAGGTTAATATCATAGCAAAGGGTTTCCAAAAACTTATAATGCAAATTTCAATGAAATGTTTTTACCTACAGAGTAATTCCTATCAAGGATATGGAGCCAACTAGAAAACTTACAATGGAATCTAAGATTAACTTTTTTAGAAATTGCAATTATTTTTCAGATTTTGTCAGGAATTGTTAAAAATTTGTCACAAAACGTCTTAATTTGTTAGAATTTATTAGAAATTGCCACTATTTTTCAGATATTATCAGGAATTATTAAAAACTTGTCACAAAACGTTTGAATTTGTTAGAATTTGTCGGGAATTGGGCGAAATTTTCAGATTTTGTCAGGAATTGCTTTTGTCACAATACATCTAAATTTGTGAGAATTTGTTAGAATTTGTCTGTTATTGTCAAAACTTTTTATAATTTGTTGCCGAATTTTGTCTGAAATTTGGTAACTTGTTCAAATTTTTTATGTTTTGCCTAAATCTGTAGTACTTTGTTCGAATTAGGATTTAAGGTTAATATTCCAATAAACCAGTTATAATTATGGGTTTTTGTATAATTAGAGCCCGAAAATATAGATAGATGGCTGGTAAATCGTCACTTCCTCCCACACTAGAGACTGAGTGGCATGCATACATGTTGCCATGAGAGAATGACAGCATTAAATATCAGTTCATTTTGGTGGTATGCTAAGATGAGATGGGACTATATATGGTATGACATCCACCTCTAGCCCATCGGTGAGGGGTCGACCAAGGTCGTTTGATGCAAGTTTGACCACACCACTCTTGATATAGTCACACCTTACACAGTTGGGGGCATGCCCCTAGATCGGCCAACCCCACGAGATAGCCCTCAGGTTATCGTGCGACATGACGTGCAACGTCGTCGCGTGTCCACTGACTCAACTGTAAACCAACACCGTTCATGTTGGAACCAGCTCGCAACTGACGTCCCCTGGATCGGTTGAGGCCTCATCGAGTCGCGCAAGCCCTGCCTCAAGCCACACCAGATCTAGTCTCGACTCATTTGCACGTGCGAGCCCCTCCCATCGTTCAGGACGTGAACGTGGACATCGTGGGTGTTGCGGACGGGATGATGAACGTATTTTAGACTTGAACGTTCGTGCCACACCTTTTAGACCTGAATGTATTTTAGAAGTTCAGTCTTAATCACTAACAACAAGCTAATTCTTGGTTTGGGGATACAGTTAGAACTGCCGAGCACTAGTGCTGATTTGGAGGCAAGCGAAGGTGTAGCGGGTGCTCAAGACCTAGAACAAAACCCTGAGCAAAGCAGCACCTGATCACCTATTGACACTAAGATAACGTTAGTCTGATAATATACCATTAGAGTTAGATATTTACGACAATAATAACTCTAGTGAGTATTGTCGTTGGTAAACATTTTTTTGTTTCATGTATAGACTTTAGTTTAATTGTATTTAATTCAGACATTTGCCGATTTTAATATATTTCTTGTTTTAGTTTGAGATCTATAATTTGATTAGCTAAAAATATGATTCAAAATATTCAGTTAATTGCCGAAAAGTCCAACACCCGACCAGCCTGCATCCAAATACATATCAGTAAACATGCAGCAAATTTGCAACAAATGCGCACTAAATTAGCATTAAAACATCAAGCAAACAAGTAATAAATCAATAGTTTTAACACTGCAAAATTCTAGTAAATAAGCATCAAATTTCCAGTAAACATAGTGCCAAATTTGCAGTAAAAAATTTGCAATAAAACTCGCGTAAAATTTGCAGAAATACTCGCCTAAAATTAGCAATAAAAGTTGAATAAACTTCACAAAAAAACTTGCGTAAAACTTGCAAGAAAATCTCACGTAAACGAGGCAGAAAAACTCATGGCAAACATATAGTAAAGCTCACATTTAAAAACAGTAAAATTCACGTCAATATTGCAATAAAGGTGGCGTAAAAATATTGTAAAACTCGCAGCAACCTAGGAGTAACGATAGCGAAAAGCAAATAGTATAAATCTCCCATCAAAGTTGCAGTAAAAAACGCGTAAATGATAAAGTAGAACTCGTGGTAAACTAGCAATAAAAATTGCGTCAACTTCGCAATAAATCTCGCCTCAAATTTACTAAATAAAACTCGCGTCAATTTTGCAGTAAAATTTGCGTCCATGTTGCAGTAACAATTCGTGTATAAGTTCATGTATAAATTTGTGGCAACTGAACAAAATTTTTATGTCTTTTGCCACGAATTTTGCCATGAATTTTGCCACGCAGTTTTTTAAACTTTTGCTAAATAAATTTGTGATAAAATGTGCCGCAAACTCACCAATACCTCAATGTAGTGGGAGCTCCAAATAATTAACGATCATTTTTATGTAAATGGGCCTTTTATATCAAGAAAACATTTGATTCTTTCAACCCAAAGTATAAGGCTAGGATCGTAGCATAGGGTTTCCAATAGCAATAGGCTCGATTCTTGGGTCGAAACAAATTAATTAGCCGTTGTTTCAAGACGTTTTGGTTTGACATAAAAAATTTCTTTTTCTCTTACGAATGAGTTAAATTGATTTGGTTTAATTTGAAGTGAGCTAACTTAACTTTTTATTGGTTTAAATTTTTGTACAAACCACTTCAGTCCGACTCTTATTGAGTAGTTTATTAGGGTTGAATGGTTTCTAAGGTTATATGAAGTTTCAATTTTAGTATAACATATATATGTGAAATAAAAATATGATAATTCAATTTATTCTATAGACAAAACCTAATTTTAAGTATAAAAACAAAAATTGTTACAGAACAAAAACAAATTTTGAGTATCAATTCTGCTATCAAGTTCTCATTCTAACACATCGTAGCATCTCTAGCTAAAGCAAAAGATTATTTGCAACATCATAATGTAATGTTCTCTCACGTCCGTCTCATGTTTTTATCCCTCTATCTCCTCTATAGCCCGAATAAAATTATTCAACCTAATCATAGTTCCTTAGTTTGCACCTCATGTTGCTTTTAATGAAGTCGATTATGCTTAGCTTTTGAGTCTTGACGATATAGCTTGGGAGGAGAACACAATATTTTTTATGAGCTTAATAAGCTTTTACCTTTATTGCCCTTTTTTATGAGTTTAGTATGATTCAAACAAAATGTATGTATGTGTATGATTGTGATAAAACTTAAAATAGCATGTAATTTCATAGTGTTGAGTTACACATTTTTAAAGATTAATTCAATGTTATACTAATTATTTCATTAGTTGTTTAGTTTGGTTTTTGAACAAGTTGGTTTAATTCATCCTTTTTCCCTTTCGATTTAGTTTTAAACGACTTAATAATAATAATCGATTTGGTGTGACTTATACGATTAGAATTGATTTAAGCTTGGTTTAATTTGGCTTAATTGCAAAAAAAGCCGAGTCACTTTCTTTAAACCACTTAAACAATAAATTCTTATATAGATATGTATAAGTTCCTATGTGATAACCCACTTTCCTTGTTTTCCTTCTATTTGACTTTTGACTTTGTTTTATTTATAATTTAGTCTAAACTAGTCCATTTTTTATGCTTTGTAAAGTGATGCATCAAGCTTATCAAAGCTTTTATGTTGTAAACCGAATGCCAAATTTACTCTAGAATACCATTTTCTTTAAAATTAAGTTATCTGCAAACATTCACCAGGTACAACCCCTTCCTCGATCCCAAAATGACCATTGCGACTGCAAAGCGGGAGATCTTTTCCTCAACGTTCTATTCAATGGGACCTGGTAGTGGTGGCAGTAGCAGCAACTACACCAAAGACGCGCACAAGGTCTCAGTTTGAATCAAGGAAACTAAACTTACTTAAATTATACTGGAATGGCTCGAAGGCATCCACACATATTACAAGGATGGAAACGCATATTTTCTCCATATGATGGCGAGAGAACTTCAGAATCTACAAGAACCACACTGGCTCCAGCCTGCTTGGTTCAAGGTAATAGGAAGAGGGTTTCTTGCCAAATCAAGGGATACAATACATACATACATACCTATACCCCTAGAACATAACATTCGCAAGCTTCTGGTTTTGCAAACACAAATGTAAGTTTGCAAACGTTTTTTTTGTGAATGTTATGTGTTTTTTTTCTTCTTTTGCTTTTTGTTAATCGTAATTTTTTTCTTTTGTTTAGAAAAAATAATTTATATTTCTTAAAACTCAAATAGTTTATATTTCTTAAAAATAATTTACATTCGTATACATATACATACATACGCACACCATCCTACATACATCTCAGAACCGTATAATTGTTTTAAGGTATGTACGTCTGGAATCTTGGAGAGATGAATTTATACGTATTCGTATACACATACATACATACATACACACACCCTCCTACATACATCTCAGAATTGTATAATTGTTTTAAGGAATGTATGTTTGGAATCTTGGAGAGATGAATTTATACGTATTCGTATACATATACATACATACGCACACCTTCCTACATACATCTCA